>JBBPKO010000680.1:0-14840 GCA_038089295.1 Xerocomus amazonicus
ATAGATGTGATACTCTAATTGCCACCATTCTTGGCCATGAAATTCTTTATGAAAGTTACAAATAGAAACTTTCATGACTTACAACCAATGTGCTGAGATACCACATCCATAAGGAGCTGACACATTTTAGCTTGATTGTTTGAGTCATATTCAGGATAAAACTCTTTGAGAGTTTTGCCAACTCTGGCAGACATGCCAGATGACTTGTACCCCTTCACTGCTGTAGTGAATGGTTCTTCAACATTCTGTTGGCTAAGAAAAAAAGAATGGTCCAAGATTAGAATAGCATCTATACATACATTGAATTGTCAGGAAAAACTTATAAAGCTTTTAAAAAAACAATACCAATGCCTATCTTCAATGCTTGTTTCCACCCATTAAAGGGAAGCTATACTCCCAGAAAATTAGAGTACTAACTAGATCAACCATTTATTATACCAGTGATCTCTTTCTAAGTAGTTCTTCATCAACATCTATTTTCTAATTATATATGAGACAGAGTCAGTATGAGATAGACAGAATATGAGAGTGAACCTACCTTGAAATGCTGTGTGACCTTAATAAATAAAACTCAACTAGGTCTATATGATTCTGATGTAAACTGTCTAACATACCATCTATAGAAGGAAAAAGACATCAATAATTGATGATAACACAAGAAAAATTATATTCTTACAGTCTAACAAAAATAGTCAGAATTAAAAAGACATGATGAATATTAAATATTATAACTTACATCCTATATCAAATAGACAATGGACAAAATAAATTGTGATGAAAGAGAATACATGGTAAGTTCATATTATATATATATATATATAGAAAAAAACACTTACAACCTAAGTATAGTTAAGAAGTTATATAAAAAGCAATCAATACCCTTATATGAATTCCAAGTGAGGATCAGATCACTTGCCTCCTATAAACAAGAGTGCAAGAAAGAGACAAGAATGAGTACTGCTGTGAATTCCCAAATGAGAATCAGACTGTCACTTACTGCCTACAAATGAGAGTGCAAGAGAGAGACAAGAATGAGCACTGGTGTGAATTCTCCAATGAGAATCAGACTACTTACAAACTACAAATGAGAGCAGGAGAGAAAGGCAAGGATGAGCACTGCTGTGAATTCCCCAATAAGAATCAGATTACTTACCCTCTACAAATGAGAGTGTAAGAGAGAGACAAGGATGAGCACTGCTCTGAATTCTGCAATGAGAATCAGACTACTTACAAACTGCAAATGAGAGTGTAAGAGAGAGACAAGGATGACCATTGGTGTGAATTCCCCAATGAGAATCAGACCACTTACCTCCGACAAATGAGAGTGCAAGAGAGAGGCAAGGATGAGCACTGGTGTGAATTCCCTAATGAGAATCAGACCACTCACATCCTATAATAACATGTTATCATATTGCTAAAAACAAAAAAACACTTCTACCTTAGTGTATGGAAACCATCCCTGGATCTTGTCAATCAGCCTCCTTTGCTCTTTATCCCCAAATGGTGACATTGAGCCATGTTTCTGAACAATAATTGGTACTAGGTCACTGTAAATATAACAAAGCTTCATTGTCAGTATCATTCAAATGATTTATCAAACTACCAACACCTACACTTGAATAGCATACTCAATATAGACCATTATATTGGAATGCTGAGTTGTTGCAAGTAAAATCTCCATAGCTTTCTCATTTGAGACTCCCAGAGTCTTCTCCATCAGAATCTGCCACCCATTCTCAGATTTGTCCATGTCTTGACAAAAAATATGAAACTACAGCAAACAAGACAATTGTATGTACATACTTTGTAGATGGACACATTCTTTGGGAGGGAAGTTTTTGGTTCTCAATTTCTTCCATGCAGTGTTGTTTTCCAGCATCTTGTCTACATCCTTCTTGACCCTGGCTAGCAGTACTTCTCAGGGTAGTTTCCTTTCATTTGGTTTGAGTCTACTATGTGCTACAGCCTTCAGTGCATCACATTTTGTGAACACAACCACCACAGATACTACAGTTGGACAGTTACTGGGATAAGACAGATGCAGGTTGATCACACCTACCACTTCCTGTATCGCATTCATTGAAAAACTTTTCCTCTGCAGCCAGCACGGCCCGGTGGTACTGGTCCATCGGGATGCAATACCTATTTAGCAAGAAATGTTTTAGTATATGGCGGGTGCTGTCACATCTGTTTACCATATTGCATGGATCCGCTGCCTGAGGTGAACAGTCTTTGCGCGGTCGGTGACAAACTTCTTCACCTGGTCTAATTCCTTCGTTCCACCAGCCTCGAATCCTCCAGAGTCATGGAAAATAAAGCCTGGGTTGCTTTTGAAGACCATTTCATGCTCGATGTTGTGGATCCCGCGCTTAAAATACATCAGGTGGGTCTGGGCTCCGAGAGACATAGTTCCAGTTGTTCTTACCCCCATCGATTCTTCGATCTGTGCAGGATCAACCTATTCATACATCATCAGCGTTATGTAAGACTGAATCCAGCGAGAAAAAATCATACTATATTGCCCTGCGCATCGAAGATCAGCGGATCATCGGTAGAGTTGCAGATTCGCTTGAGAGTGGTCGTTTTGCCTGCGTTAGCCCGACCAACAATAAGAATCTTGAACTGTCCAAATTTATCTCTGAGTTCGTCTCCCTGCATAGTATCTGAGAGTTGTTGCGCTTATTGCGCGGGTGCGCGGTTGAACCACAACATGGATCAACAACCGAAATGGCCGACAACTAAGGCAAGGCCACTCAACTCGGTGTACTTTCAGGATGTGGTACTCGAATCCCAAGAAAGCGAGCCGGGTTGTATGCTTTGCTGTGGGATGCGCAGACAATCCAGATCTACCATACAGGATAGTATATATATATAAGAAAACAAGACAGCATGCGCAAGGAGATGAGACGCGATTTTATTATTTACATGGATGTCTGTATGAGGTACGATAAGTTCCGAGCCCGTGCTTCAACATATAGACGACTATTGTTCGAGGGATACTTGATAATCACCGGGGTCTTGAAGGCTTGGGGTGGAAGGGATGGTACGCTCCTTTTGCCTCAGCGTAATCATCAGTGAAATCGAAAAACGAAGAGTCGTTACCAGGACCTTGACGGAAGAATCGATCGATCAACAATGGGTGTTGGTTGATGCCCATGTAATCTGCGCCCCATTAAGCGAGGTTGGGGCAGTGGCGGACATAGTCGCCTCGATGGAGACGAATGCCGACGAGGTCGTCTACGGTGCCTTGGAGATCTGAGGCAAAGATGTGCTTGCCAGAGCAGGGTTGGAAGTTGCGTGCGACGGCGGATTGGACGAAGGGTGGCCATGTAAAGTCACGGAGCATGGGGGAATCGACAAGCGGGTCAAACACGGAGAGTGTCCCGGGGCCCCCAAAGAAGCTAAGACGGAGAGATGTGACTTGGCGTGAGTGTATGACAGAAAGAACACTCACAATCGATCGAACAATTCGTGTGCGGACGAGTCGACTTCGATGCATTGCCCATCGACTTGCGCCAGTTGGATTTGCCAATAGATGATGATATCCGCACCATCCACGTCGTTTGGGGCGTTGGCAGAAGTAAGCACGTGTGGGACGATATCTGGGCCAGAACACGCGCGTTTATAGAACTCGGCGCTGACTGCAGGGGGGCTTGTGGTACGCCGAAGATGGGTCTACCCGCAGTTCGACCGGAAATGATGGCATTGAGGGGTATCCGCGTCGAGTGAAGAGCAAAGCCATATACCGTCCACGGAAGCGGTATGTATGACCAAGTGTAGTCTTCAAATACATATGAGACGTTGGAGACAAAAGCCAGATATGACATCAACAAACTGGAGGGAGGTGAGTAATCACAAGGATATGGTCGGATGGCACATCCACACTTCCCGAAGAACTTTGTTGGGTCCGTGTCCCACAAGTGTCCCGGAAACTAGAGATAGCGCGCGGGATGGTCACCGACACGGGTCAATGCAGCGACGGCGTGTTGCAGCGGTCGTTGTTCGAAAGACCGGACATCGTCATAGGAATGGCGGAATGCAAGTCCGAGTTTCTTGCGTACTCATCTTGTACACATACATTTGACCACACATGCGCGTCCAACGTTTGCCATGCGATAAAAGATTACTCGTCATGCAGAAAGCGATGGGACGAGGTAACTCTACATGAATTTCTCCACATGCCAGGGTTTGCTCCTTCTCTGACGTAGTCGTGCAATACGACCAATAGTTTCAAACCCACCGGAAACGATACTATTATCGTGTTTGCACGGAAAAATAGGACAACGAGAAACTCGCTTGGCAAGGTCTCTGTCGCTCTCAAAAATTGTGGGAAACACAGTCAGGAGTAGTCGAAAAGGGATTTCGCTGTGAGGCTTATAGCCATTGCCTCCTCGCAATACAAGTCATGTGGAAGCCCACCGTGGCTAATGATGGGAACATTAAGGGATCGGGCAGAACGGAACTTGACCACGATCTATAGAGCGACTACGAAGCGCGAGGACGGACAAGGCTACATCCTACATCAGTGTGCACGTGATGTGTATGCCAATGGGCTTACATCATGCTGCAAAACACAGGTGGGTCACGTACACTCGTGCACGGATGGGGAGGTTTGATAATAGCGTACAGATTGCTTGACCACTACATCAAAACATCAAAACATCTGGATGAACGGTTCTCCCAGCACCCGCACGGGAAATCATCAAGCTCAAGCTCAAGATAAACCCGGACTCGACATAGTTCAAATCGGCATCCCTTTCGGGGAACCGTCTGTCATTTTTGCGACATTCATCAAGCAGCGTCCTGCCTAAATTTAACAACGTAGGCGTACAACAAAGTACTCTACCATGGGAAGGATTTTTTTCGAGTCCTAACTCGCTTGGAGTTGGGTGGGCGGCGGGCGGCCTAGTAATGCGTATTGCCACCCGGGCATTGGCTCTGATCTTTGATCTACCCATGCACGTGGGACACCACGCAGACATTACTCGAGCTTGTGGCTCGGAACTTGTCAGTGCTGACATTTGCAAAAGCACAGACACTCGCCATTGAAGGTTTAAGTTCGGACCTGACAATTGATCAATCAACCAGATGGATGATGACTTGGTTCGTATGCATATTCATATACACTCTTTTCGTCGATTCTCTTTCTCACCGAATTGCTAGTTACAGTGTTCTTTCGCACCCCCGTGGCTAGTTCTTTCTGAGCGCCATCGCACAATGAGAAGAGTAGTCTCTCCAATACCCAACTGAATACACACATCCATCAATTATGATATTTTGTATTCGCCAAGTTCAAGTTCAAGTTCTAGTCCGTTTCAGGTGTCGAGCACCTCATCCATCCTTGGTGTCTTGAAGGCTGATAAACCGTGAGATTACTTGACCACCGCACTTGGAGGTTGAACGTTGAGGGTTGCGCGCCCATTTTATAATCCAAATGGGCGCATCGTCGCACACTGCCTCTCCACTCCGTGACCTCACCTTGACTCTGATGTTTTGACAGACGAGACTCTCCAAAGTCGGTGCATGACCGCCGGCCCAGCCTAAACATTTTGAAGAACAATTTACGGGTAGCTTAATCTTTTTATCCCTCGTTCATTTTACAACCTAGCGTTCTACCAGGGACAAAATGGCCCCGAGTTTCTACTGCCGTAATATTTTGCTGCGCTGACCGGACATCTCCCTTGATTTAACGAGTGCTATCTGGGCCCTTTTTATGCTGTCACTCTCGCATCCGTCTGCAAACCATCTCTCGTCGCTCAATCACTCATCGGATACCACTTCATGGCTTCTATTCTAGAGTTAGCCCAGACCATTCAACTTGATGACTATATGACTCGTATGTTCAATGTTCATTGATCCTCTTGCGCTGAACTGTTCTTGGCTCTCTCCCCAGTTGTAGTCCTCACCGCTGTCGGATATGATTATAGTGAGTGACACCTGTTTTACGCGTCGGGCATACTCCCATATCCACAGTCCTCACACTTCCGAATGAGGTGTGCCTCCTGTTCATCCGCATGATGTGTGCGTTTGACATGATAGAAACTTTCTAGATCGAGTACATTTGGGCTAGTGAAACTCGTTCTTCCGGCGACCATCTTTCCTGACATGACTGCAGAAACAACCCTGGACGTGGGTCTCTGTACTATTCGCTCTTGTTTGTATCTCACAAGTTTCTTTGATGCTGCGCCATGGCTAAGATATTCTTCTAGGTCCGTTATTTCGGGCTGGGTTGTGTGATGTACGTCTGGCCTAACAAAACACTACTTGATTTTTGATTTAGTCTCTAGAACGTTTACACTCGACGAGCTGACGGGAGCCAAGTCGGAACTTCCTTTCTACCTGGCCCTGCTCAGGTGATCCGGATGTTATCGTTACTCATTCATTTATAAGGCTCACAGCTCCGATAGATGTACGTGTCGATAGTTTTGTGGTGACTGACAATACTTGCACACGGTTGATCTCATTCGAACAGCTGTAAACATGTTTGTTTACTGTGATGCTCTTGGTGTTCACACCACATTGAAGGCAACGCGTTCCTCATGTTCGGCGCTTGGAGTCTCTGGACTTTCGTGGCTGCCGCAGACTGTAAGATTTCATGTTCATGTTCAACGAGGTGAATCACATTGGTAACCGCAGTGGTGATGATACTTCGTATCTGGACTTTGTACAGTCGATCAATGCTCATCCTCGGCGCTCTCCTCACGCTCTACATGGTCGATATCATCCTATACCTAGTCTGTTGTATAGTATTCACTATCCGTAATGAGCTCGTAGGTAAGAGCCCACTATTTCCCCCTCACACAACTGAACCGTTTCAACAATCATTTAGTGGCTACGGCTCAAGTGCTCAACTTTTCAGTGTGCCTCGTACGACCCGTTTCCCCTTTGACCGAAGCTATCAATGGAATCCAGATTACGCTTGGGGTATTGATGTGTCTACTCATCATTATCCGATTCATCAAACACTCCCTTCAAATGTACAAATCGACAAAGGGAGTCGAGCTCAACCGGTATACAAAACTTTTCGTCAAGGAGGGGATATTCTACTTTCTTGCGTACGTTCTTATCTCGTCTTCTGTCGCGCTCTGCAAAAACTAATTATGTGAATGTGGACATCCAAATGATTGTGGATAGCACACTCACGTACACATTCCTCAATATCCTGGTCTCTACGGGAAGTTTGCCATCGACCCGCTGGTCCCTCCTACTCATACTGGTGCAATTCATACCGACATTCACGCTCGTCCCCCGGTTTGTCTTGAGCTTGCGGGAACTTTACGCACGCGACCTTGGAGGGAGGCAGGAATGACATCGACACAGCGTTTGGATTTATGTCTACACCCGTGCGTGATGCAGGTCTGACATCAGTCCATTTTGCGGATGCCTCATGGATGGAAGAGTTGGGCCAAGGGCACGCGGGAGAGATGGTGGAATCAAGGGAGCAAGATGGTAACGTGTAACGATGGTAATCCGATCTCGAGCGTAAACACAGCGGCAGGGTCACAGCGCATTTGGATGAAAAAAAGTGGATCAACGGTTTCTCCTGCTGAATAGATAAGCATTGTCAGTACTTGGTGAACACACTCGGAGAAGAAGTGGGGCGAAGTTCGTCTGATGGTTACTATGGCCTTTGGCGGTGCATATCAATGAAAGATGATGTGAAGAGATGCTTGTGATATAGTTTCTGGGCCCGAGCGGGCGTTCTTTGCCAGAGTCTCTTTGCGTAACTACCACCCAAAAAAGCTATCTTTTTCAGGTCCCATGCATGAGAATGACTAGGAGATCGTCCTCACCTGATTGCCCCAAATTGACCCGTACGCTGAATGCGGACCCACTGGGACAAGGATATCACTGAACCACCATCAAGTACCGAGGAGATCAACGGGCTTTTTTTCGCCGCAATGAACTATTCACATCCTCCGGGCAACCAGGGCCAAACTGGGAGGTAAGGATCTCACCTCTGTAAGTCGTAGCAAAAAAAAGTGGCGGCAATGGTAATGAAGCATGGATACGGTCTGGAAGTCCCGTGCTTCGGAGTCGGGCCGTGAAGCTTTGAAGTAGGAGATAGCGTGGCGACGGGAGGAGTGCGCGCCAACAGGAAAGGACGTCGAACGCGTGGTGATGTGCGTCATGGATTGCGTCTCGTCCGGTGGCTCGCTTTAATCGCTGTATCCGTCCGATCGGTCTCCCCATATTCCAGCCTCGGGCCCAACCGTTTCAGTAGGATCGTATCTGTCTGGAGCCGTGGGTTACCCACCATCCCAGCGAAAATCGTTCCAGGAAACGGATCCCACAGTTGAAACCACGTATCTGTTAGCCTGTGGCAGCGACAAGTGGCGGGACCCGTGTTTTGGCGCGCCACACAAGTTTGCGGTGGGCAGCTTGACGGCGAAGAGGAATTGTAGATACACGTTTCCTGCTCCACGAGGATGAGGCGAGCGACGGGAGGACGGAATTAGGGAACATTCGGTTGCGCTGGAAATCATATCGAGCGCCACGCTCACGACCAGCAAGAGAATGAATGATACCGAGAGGTACAGACCGACGAGCACGCTGCCGGAAGGGGTTTAAAATAGGAAGCACAAGGATCGAGGGAAGCTAGAAAAGGAAGGGCGCGCGCGATGCGTCGGCAGTTGCTGTGAACAGCGTGCGACGGCGTGTGGGCGTTGGGCGGGACGATGCTCACTCGATAAGCGGTCGGTGTGTCAAAGCTGGGTGCGCTATTTCTGCTAGTGCTTCCTGTGCTTCGCCACCACCGCCCTGAACCCGACGCTTTCCTTTCTAGGCCAGCGCCCCGACGCCACTTCCTGATTTGGCCACCCTGACAGGGGGTTTGTTGTCTGTTCATCGTGCCACCCGACGTGGGCACTCCCGCCCCTTGTCCAATCCGGTCATATTCAGTGTCACACGCATGATATTCGCTATCAAAGTAAGTTACCGGGCCTTGCACACGGGGTATAAGAGCCCCGGCTGATATCGTCGCCGAGTCATCCAACACCCCATCGCACCGTCGAATCTCTACTCTATGTACCGCTCCTCTCAATCCAGATGGACCCACCAGACCCCCTACTCAGCGCAAGGTTACCCGACTACCTCGCCCGGACCTATGCCTGGCACTCCCCACATCCACACGGTGTCCCTGCCTCATCCCAACTCTGCACCACACTATGCCTCGGCATCACAGCGTAGGTCGTCCCTTTGATCCCTAGTCATAGTTTTGCTTACGTCATCCACAGATCATTCCTCCTATGGCCAGGGGTCCTCCGGTATTGGCCAACTCAACCCGCTCCTGTCGGCATCGGGGACGGGCGTACTTCCCCTCTATTATAATGTTACAAAGGATGTCCAGCACATTCGATTCCAACAAGGATGTCTACAAAATTTGATTGATGCACCGGCTATACATCCATCTTGCCCGCTCCTCGTGCTCAGCGTCCCAATGCTCCCCTTATGGCACACGATTGAAGTGCGGAACCCTGGTGGCGTAACCGTACGCGATGTGCTCGTACGCATCCGCGACGTCCTTAATCGCAGCGTATCTACTGCGGAGGTGAACTCCATGGTCAGTATCTCCGCTGTCTTTGCCTCTGCCTCTGAATACTTCAGAGCTCGGACGCACGCTGGCCCGCGCGAATTTGCGCAGGGAGTAAAGAGGATTGATTTCCTCGGACCGAACATCTTGTTCGCTGGCCTGTCAAGGTCCATGGACGGACGGGACCGCTGGGAAGTGCGTTTCGTACAGGGAGCATAAGCGTCTGCTCCCGTCTGCTCTGCGCCTGTTTTCCCATGGCTCTCGGCCAGCCAATACCAGGTTCCAAAAAAAGCGAACCTGAGTTGTGTCGTGCCCCGGTTCATCGAGCTTACCCTATTTCTCATCCATTTCAGTGTATCACGCTTGGTTTTACTTCTCGGACTTGTTGGACGGTGATCCGCTATTGTCATCCTCCCCGATACATCGCTTTCATCTGTATCCTTGCTATGGACTCTTGCATACCCATCGCGTTATCAACGTGGACTTGGAGATCGTCGTCATTTGCTGTATCAATCTGTTGTTCCTGGCTATCTCTGATGCTTGTAATTTTATCCACATTGTTCCCCATTTAGACCCCTTCCTCGTATTTTGTCCCGTGTCGAAAGCTATCTCACGACTACTACGTTACCTGTACTCAAGTTGCAATTCGAATTTCGAAACCGTGTTTTCTGCGTGCTGACTAGATTGATCATACCAAAGCAAACTATCGCATTTTCTGGTATGGGACACACTCTTGTTACTTGAGTGCCAATGACTTTATTGGTTTGGAACCCAGAGGTTAGGCTTGAATGCCTGATGGTTGGGGGCCACGGAGAGAGCCAGATCGATCAAGAGTCCAACAAATGTAGTCTCCAATAGATGAAACAGGTGACAACCTTGCACCTGGCCAGTGTCGCAATTGCGGGCAGAGTGATCTGTAGTAGTCTGAAACCAGAGCAGACACTCAGCAACAGGATCTGCCAACTGTGAATCGCGGCTAATGCTGCATTCGAAGGCGTCTGAAGTGCAAGGACTCGACTCGATCAACAAATTGACGTATATGACTACTTGCCAAGCCAGCACAGGTTACACCCCTCTTGTCATAATTGCCCTTGCCGTCGTGTTCTCGGCAAAAATCGAGTAATAGCCCCACCTGTGGGAATGGTACACTACCCTTGAACCGAGTTGAGTTCCTTCAAGACTCGGACGTGCGCATCGCGGCACGCTCTATTTCTTTTTTTCTCCTCCACTTGAAGGGTAAACGAACAGTGCGCAAAATCATTTAATTTCTGCTCTACGGGGATACTGAATGTTGAAAAAATAGCAGCGCCCCAACTTGGTGTGATCGGCAAAGTGAGCGGTGAACTCATTTCAAAGGCGAAGATGCTTGCCTTCTATGAGCTACAACTGATCCTGCTCGTCGCTTCTTGTTCAATATTCCTCCTCCTGGAACGTCATGCATCTCGGAAACGCGCAACAGCAGTCACGTCAAGGGACATTCATGCCGATCGTCTTGAAAATGGCGGGTATACCGCCCCGACAAACGCACTTGCGAAGCTGTCACAGCAATACCTGTTCGTCTATGCTATTGTCATGGGTGAGCTGGAACTCTGGGTATCATTAATAGCACACTCATGTCCTGCCGCCGTACGTCTCGCGTGACTAGGCGCTGACTGGCTTCAAGGCCCGTATGTGTACTCACTATACCGCGAACAATATGGGATGTCCGAACGCATGGTCGCCATCTTGTTTGTCACCGGTTTCATGTCGGCGGGCTTGACTGCCCCATTAGTCGGTGTATGGGCCGACCAACAGTAAGCATCTGTACCTCTCTCCTGTCTCGATGCTAATCATGTTCTCAGTGGTCGTAGGAGATTGTGTCTTGTATTCTGCATCACCTATACATTTGCATGCATGTGTATCAACGTGCCGTACCTCCCTATTCTGTTCCTGGGACGTCTTACCGCTGGAATATCCACCTCCATCCTTTATTCTGCGTTTGAGTCTTGGTTAGTTTCTTCTGCCAACTCTCTGACGATTCCGTCTTCCGATTTATCAACGATATTCGGTCGCGCGACACTCGTCAATGGGTTCGTTGCTACTGCCGCTGGTGTAGTGAGCAACCAGCTCGTATCATCCACGAAATCGTTTGCATCGCCTTTTATTGCGAGTGGCGCGTTGCTTCTTCTTGCCTACTTCGTGATCAAAGGCAAATGGATGGAAAACTATGGAGGAAGAGGGGTAACCGCTTCAAATGTCGATCCACTCCGGCTGAGACGGCTTGGAAAGGCTTGGAAAATCGTGCGCAATGGTGAATATTGTCCTCCGTGGTTAAAGCGTATACTAATTGCGTCGACTGGCTCTACACGCGTTTTCAGATCCTATCCTACTAGCGATTGGTTTGACACAGACGTGCTTCGAAGGCTCCATGTATCTTTTCGTGTTCGTCTGGGTGCCATCATTGCAGGAAGTCTCCCCTTCCTTTCCCAAAGTGCCGCTTCCCCTTGGGTACATCTTTTCTTCGTTCATGATGTCCATGATGCTTGGCTCGATTTTGTACACCGCCATCACCTCATACACCCCACCTGCCAAGCATGGGGCACACGACTCGTCCTTGACCCTTCATGCCAAACTGAGCAGCTTGGTCTGTGCCATGAGCGCATTGGCTCTCGCAATCAGCACGCGCACGGAAAATGAACAAGTCCGCTTCTGGGCGTTCTGTGCCTTTGAAGCATGTGTTGGCATGTACTATCCCGTACAAGGAATGTTGAGAGGAACACTGATCGCAAATGAACATCGCGCTACGGTTCGTTCGTTTTACATGAACCTCTATCCCTCTCTTGCTCGTTGCTTACACATGTCTTGTTTTCTCCTTGTTTGCAGCTATCGGCGCTGTTCCGCGTCCCACTCAACATCTTTGTAGTGGTGTCCCTCATGACGGGCGTCTCGTCCGCACGGAACACTGTTCTTTCAGCTAGTTCGTTGATGTTGACGTTTGCATCATTGATCACTGGGTTTGTCGTGGTCTCAAAAGTGGACGACATGCCAATGCCGGAGTCGGTCCCCCGCCTGCATGATAGATGATGTATCTCCGTGTCAAAATCTTGTCCTCGTACCCACCAATCTACATGTCTCGTTGGTTCCAATGACATTTTCTCTTTCTTTTGATTAGATCTGTATCATGTCACCAAGCATTTTCTCCACACATTTTACAATACATGTCTTTCATTGCGATCGGGCGACTCAGAGCGCTGGGGTCACATATTTTGCTTAATTCCATACTTGTGTTCGTTCAACATACATTCAATACAAAAAGGTGGAGCCGCCAAAGTTGCACGCGTCTTTCCGTCACAATCCACGGCGGCATCCAAAGTGCTTGATTACTCCGAGCCCAACATATTGCTCATCTAAGTCGGGGGGGGGGGGGGAGAGAACGTCATCCATCCGATTGCGTCGTCAAAGATGGATATCAAGACCAACCTCTTCAAAACCCGGACCCGCTTCGTGTCTCTTCGCGGCAATTACCGCACGTCCAGGCTTCGCAGTTGTCACATTGCTTGGCGGATTCCCCTGCGATGCGCGTGTCGACGGGCAGTTCGGCCTCCCCTTGACACTCTGGGTGTATTGTACACTTGCATATACGGCACGTAGGACCTACTCTGGTGGGAGCGTATATGTGGCAGTAAGAACAGGTGAACGTACGAGCACAGTCCTCGGAGGCGTTGGTGCGCTCCATGCACATATCACATACCCAGGAAGCCTCGCACTCGCAAAAGTGACCAGGGCTGCGCTTGGCACAGTCGTAGCAGTAGGATCCATTGATCCCAAGTAGCAACAAAGGCGCCGTTTGAGACGGACAAAGGTGAGGGCCTTCTTTGTCTGCACCGTTTTGGTCAGCGGTTTCGCATACGAACCAATCCGTGCAGGAGTGGCACGGGCCGGGCTTGGGAGGATGTGCCCGCACAATGCTTTCGTTGTCCCAGTCAGCCTCGCGGACCAACTTGGCGTATGCTTCTGTGCCCGGAGCGGGTTCCACAATGATACCAGGGCACCAGTATGTATCAGGCAAACAGCACCAGCGATCACAAGATGGGCAAAGGAGGAGAGAGGAGAATTGTCGTCCTACGAGACACGCGTGGCACGACATACGGTTGTGTTGGTAGCATATCTTGCAGTTGGTGGGCATGTTGCCTGGGCACGAATCGTTGATGCAGGCGACTACCGAGTCGCAATCGACGCAACTAACCAAACGGCCGAGGCAGATTGGACAGGTGAACAGGTCGACGCGAGCGTATCTCATATAATCCATGATGATGTTGCGTTGGACCAGAAAGTCTCTGTAATTCTTGTGGTGATGGTCGTGTGAGCCACTCGTTTGAACATTCGTGAAATACTCACTCGAAATCTCTGCAAGGCACAGAAAGCGTATGTGTGCAGTTGCATCACAGCCTGCTCTTGAGGGATGTCGCATGGCAGCGTCATGAGGTCAATTTCATGGTGAAAAGCGGGTGTAGACACTGAAATAAAGAGTCTCGAAATCTGGGAAAAATCATAGCTGGGTAGAAAGCAAAGGCGTAGACCGTTGGGATCGTGAATTGGTCGCCCGACGTCAAGGAGCTTGAGCGAATACAGGATCTCGAGGAACGGTGGCTTCCAGAAATCAGCTGGTATTGGCCTTGCGGGATCGGGTGGCTTGGTATCCAGCACGAGAGAGGTCAAGACGGGGAGATACGAGACCATGTAGTTCATCGTTGTGGCATTCGTGGGTGAAGCTTTGAAGAGTCAGATGAAGTATCCGACGAGTCGGGTCAACTCCCTATATTATAATCTCCGTGTGATGGATCTGTCTGGATCTGCAGATCCGCTTTGAGGGTGAAATATGAGAAAGGGAAATCCATTGTTACCCTGCCTCATGGCTGAGCATAATGTTACCTATCCACCGAATCAGCAGGAGACAGGCGCTGTTATCCATGCAAGCAAGTCATTCAAACAAACAAAACAACTGTCAATGGTCACATGACCAAGTGGAGTTATTGCGGAGCTTGAAAAACAAATCTCCGGTCTTTGACTCTTACTTTTCCTTCCCAACTTTTTCTCCCCTTGTTAAAATGGACGTTGATATGAAGGCCAAGGATGACCGTGACTACGACCGCGACAGGGACCGGGAGAGGGATCGTGACCGTGACCGCGACCGCGACCGTGACCGAGATCGCAGGGATCGTGACAGGGACCGCGACAGAGACAGAGACAGAGACCGTAGCGGAAGGGACGCCGGTACTTCTTACCCCTCTTTTTTGTTGTCGATTTTTTGTTGAATTAGAGTTGGATC
>JBBPKO010000682.1:0-14773 GCA_038089295.1 Xerocomus amazonicus
AAACTCGACAGGTCTGGTAGAGGAAGTCATTCTGGCTTGTCGAAGGAGAGGGGGAATACTAGGGGGAAGTGAAGGAGGGGGAGGAGTGGGGGTTCTGGGATGAGCATTCAAGGGGATTGGCAACTAGGAGAGTTGCTGGGTTAGAGCAGTAGTATCATCATCAAGGGGATCTAAGTTGAGGTCCTCGTCAGCGGAGTGAGCCTCATCTTCAGTAGCTTTGTCTGGAGCATCTGGAGTGGGGGATTGTCTATCTCTGATGGCAAGGTAGAGCACAGAGAGGGAGAGGGTGGTCAGGTTTGCAATGGTGGAGGGAGGGGGGCACGCACAATGGTGGTGGCACTATCAAAGAAGAAGCTAGATCTTTTGTTATGCTTGGCCCAGGTAGGGACGAGTGTAGCCCTTGAAGTGGTTCTAGATCATTGACCTTTGAGTGGAAGGTATCTATCTCTCAAGGTGGAGGGCTTAATTGTAATTCCGAGGATCTGATGAAGCATAGTCATCCAGTCACTCTGTAGAACAAAGGCTGGAGAAACCAATGGATAAATCGACTGAGTATTGAAGTATACAAGAGAGATCTAGCTTAGGGAATATGTGGTACAATGCGCTGTTCTAAATAGGTATCAAGATGGTGCACAGACCAAGCGGTGTCTGCTGGGGAATGAATCACTATGAGTCAGAAGGGGTCATAGCCATCATATCATAGCGACCATTGGATCAAGGGAATAAAGGGGACATGAGGTCTTTAAGAAGTAAGACCTGAAAAGGAAATAGCATCCAATCAAGAGAAGAATGGATAAGATCATAGAAAGACTATCAGGTGATCAGAAAGGAAGAATCATGGGAAGATAAAGACGTAGTTGAAAAGGAAGAGGATAAAATGTAACAAGGTCCAGGTTCACTGACAATGTCACACCATTGTGAAGGGCGATCTGTGTCCTTCTGCTGTTTGATGGGATGTTTATCACTATAGATATTGTCAGGCCGATGAGACACATGACATTCATGCTGAGAGTGGTGAGAAGCAAGAGGGACAGCTGGCGGTCCTGGTTGGGGAGCCCTAGGGGGCATCACTAGAGCTTGTGGAACTAGACTAGGCATATGAAGGACAGGAATAGGAAAGGGGGGTGCTCAAGCAGTTTGGTCTGGGTAGTTGTCATCTGAGGAGAGAGGTGGTAAGGGGTAATCCTCTGGCTTAACTTGGGTAGCAGGCCGATGCAGGGCATGTAGAGTATGGTCCTTACTCTTGTATTGTGGCATAAGCGTTTCATCAAAAATGGCATGTGCAGAGATATAAACTATGTTGGACTTCTGTATAAAGATATAATTGGAAGTCATGCCAGGGGCAGTACCTAAATGGAGTATTAACTCAGCTCTAGGAGCAAGCTTATTATCACAGGTCTCAGTAGAGATGTGGACATAAGTGGCACACCTCCAAATGCAGAGATAACTAACATTGGGAAGTCATCCATGAAGAAGCTCAAATAGTGTTCTACCATTGAGACACTACATAGGTGTATGATTGTAGAGGTGGTTGGTGTTACGTTTTCTTCTCTTTTCCCCTATATCCAATTATCTTTCCTCGATATCTCCTCTTTCAACCGTATGATAACCTTTCCATGATCTTGTACATCTATCCCACGATCCAGACGCTGTTTCTGTTCTAGGCACTAGTTATTCTTTTGCCTCGTGTTCCCCTTTTCTTCCCTTCTTTGATGGTTGCTACGATACGATAGCTATGACTCGACATGACTCGCTATGAGTCATTCCGCAGTAGAACACAGCTTGGTCCATGTACCAGTAGGATATCTATTTAGACCAGCGACCGAGTATATGACTTCCCTAAGTAGTTTCTCCCTTGTATCTTGCAACCTAGCAGTCAATAGATCCACTGGTTTCTCCAATGTTTACTCCATAAACCTCTTGGACGTTCTACTTCAATGATACCTTCTACTCGAAGGCCAGACCCAGATCCAAGACCTCTGGCTTGTGAGGCACGATACCTTCAACTAGAAGGCCACAGATCCAGAACCCTCCTTCAAGGGCTACGCTCGTTCCTACCCGGACCAAGCGTAACAAAAGAAACTACTTCTTCCAGATAGCGCCACCACTGAAGTGCGCGCCCCTCCCTCTTCATCATTTCCAATCCCCCTAGAAACCCGAGACCACTTCCTCCCCTTACGTTCGGAGCTTATCGAAG
Source organism: Xerocomus amazonicus (assembly GCA_038089295.1). Classification (NCBI taxonomy): domain Eukaryota; kingdom Fungi; phylum Basidiomycota; class Agaricomycetes; order Boletales; family Boletaceae; genus Xerocomus; species Xerocomus amazonicus. The sequence continues at coordinate 2,198 of JBBPKO010000682.1, forward strand.
CCAACGAACTCCCTCCCCTCCGACTCCGGAAGAAGAATCCTTAGATACTGAGACTTCCACAGACGAAGATCTCAACTTAGACCCCCCAGATCCAGAAGCGATAGCCATTGCCGCTTTGCTTTTGAACCTAGCATCCCCATCGACTGCACGACCACCTTCCCCCACTCTTCCCCCACTTTCCACCGTTCTCGCCTCACTCCTCCCACCTGCAACGATGACTACTAGACCAAGACCCATTGAGCTATGTCTCAGCGCCCCAGAAGAATATGACGGAGCCCCCCACAAAGCTGCGGACTGGCTCAGTAATGTACGGACCTACCTTCTCGTAAACAAGGAGGTCTATGACAACGACGACAAGAGGGTAGTGTTCGCCCTCTCTTACATGAAGAAAGGATCCGCCCTGACCTGGGCAACCGTCGTCCAGAACCAAGCACTGGACGCGCAGACTTTTGGAACGTTCGCAGATTTTATCACCAAGTTCAAAGGAGACTTTGAACACTCAGATCAGAAACACCAGGCGTTAGGATGGCTTGCCACCTACCGCGTACGAAAAAACGACAACATAACTGGATATATCAACCAGTTCAAGATGAAAGCGGTTCAAGCTGAACTAAACAAAACCGGAGACTCGGCAGTACTTATCTCGTACTTTGCCGCGGGACTTCCCCCTCCCCTGATGCGACGGATCCAGTCAATGGACACCGTCCCAACCAAGATCAGTGAATGGTACACAAAAGCCGTCCACTTCAAGACCCAATGGGATCTAGCTGATCGAATCGAGAAGCTTCACTCCCGATCCCCCACCACCTCTTACGTTCCACCCTTCCGACGACCCACCCCCTCTACCCCTTCCTCTCGCGATCCAAACGCGATGGATGTGGACCGGCTCACCGCCGAACAAGTAGAAACACATAAACAGCGAGGCCTTTGTTTCAATTGTCATCAACAAGGCCACGTCTCAAGAAATTGCCCTAACAACAAGAAACGGGTGGAATGGAAGGAAATACGAAAAGTAGAAGCAGAAAAGGGGAAATCGGACAAAGAAGAATTCCACGATGCCGAAGAAGAAGTGGTAGGAAGGCTGTCCACCCGCCTCTTCCAACCTAAGGATTTTTAGACGGGAGGACTGAATTGACGTCAGCACCCTCCATCTCCAAAGTAACCTGTTCTCCTGTATTTGTAGCACAGCGACGTTCTAAGTCGCTCAGACTTCCAATTCAACTAATTGCTACCACGGATACTTTGAAAACCGTCGACACCGCTGCCCTCATAGATTCAGGAGCGGAAATTTCCTGCATAGATCACCACTTCATCAAAAAACATCGACTACCCCTAGAAAGACTATCACGACCCATAGTAACTCGAAACGCAGATCAAACTCTTAACACAACTGTTCGCTTCTCCACTACTCTGTACATGAAGATAGGTGAACAAACGTAAAAGAGTAAACTCTACGTCATGAACTGTGGAAAGGAAAACGTCATCCTAGGAGCCCCCTGGCTAGAAAAGACGAATCCGGTCATCGACTGGAAAAAAGGGACCATTACTCTAGATGAGTCCCTGGATAAATCCCTCGACCTCTATCTTGAACACGTCAGAACCAGAGCTTCCTATTTATCCAAAGGAAGAACGACGAAAGAACCTCCCCCGAAACATATAGTCCTTGACGACATCGAAGTCGAGGGGCTCAACCAATATCTTCAGAACGATACTCCAGAAGAGCTGGTGGATCGACAACTAGACTTTTATACCATTTCGACCCTTCATCGCATGCAAGGACGAATGATCATCAAACCAAAAATTTCACGGATCATAGCCCGACTTACCTAATTGACAGAACTAGCTATAGCTGCAGAGAAAACAAAACCGAAAGCCGCCCTCCCTAAAGAATACGAAGAGTTCGCCTCCATATTCTCTAAGGAAGCCACCGAACACATACCACCCTCTAGACCATACGATCATGCGCTAAACATGAAAGAAACCTTCGTTCTGAAGATCTCAAAAATTTACCCCTTATCCCCCGATGAAAAGAAGGCGGCAGACGACTTCATTGACGAACACCTTAAAACTGGAAAGATTCGTCCGTCGAAATCTCCCCAAGCCTCCCCGTTCTTCTTCGTAAAAAAGAAGGACGGAGGACTCAGACCATGCCAAGACTATAGATACGTCAACGAACACACCATCCGAGATGCATACCCCCTCCCCCTAATCTCAGATCTCATCTCCAAACTCAAAGGAGCATCCCACTTCACAAAGTTTGACGTTCGTTGGAGATACAACAATGTCCGGATCAAAGATGGCGACCAATGGAAAGCCGCCTTCATCACCCACCGTGGCCTCTTCGAACCGACAGTAATGTTCTTTGGACTGTCCAACTCCCCAGCAACCTTTCAATGATTCATGAACGATTCCTTCCACGACATGATCGCAGAAGGATGGTTGATTATCTATATGGACGACCTCCTTATATTCTCTACCAACCCAGCCAAACACGAACAACATACCAAACAAGTTCTTCAGCGAATGAAAGAACTTGACTTATACCTCAAACTAGAGAAGTGCAGATTTGACGTTCCGGAGGTCGACTACCTCGGAATGATCATCAGGAATGGCGAGCTAGCCATGGATCCAGTAAAGTTAGCAGGCATTCAGGATTGGCCTACGTCAAAACGAGTCAAAGATGTCAGATCCTTCCTAGGCTTTGCCAACTTCTACCGCCAGTTTCTTCCCCATTTCTCTGACGTCGCCCAACCTCTCTTAGACCTTACAAAGAAATCCCAACCCTGGGAGTGGAAAGAAAGACACCAGAATGCGTTCGATCAATTGAAACACATGTTTCAAGCTCAACCTCTACTCCAACTACCCGACTACACGAAACCATTCGCTATTGCCACCGATGCCTCCCTTTATGCCTCCAGAGGCGTCTTACTTCAAACAGATATCAATGGCGCCTGGCATCCCTGTGGATATCTATCCCAGACGTTCTCCCCTGCAGAACGAAATTACGACGTATATGATCGAGAACTCCTTGCCATTATCCGCGCCCTCTCCACCTGGAAACATTTCCTCCGCGGATCCCCTCATCCAGTCCAGGTCTTCACTGATCATAAAAATCTCACTTACTTCCGACAACCACAGAAATTGAATCGACGGCAAGCTCGCTGGTTACTCAACCTTGCCGATTATGACCTTCACCTTATCCATGTCGCCGGACGCACCCTAACTGTACCAGACGCTTTATCCCGCTGACCAGATCATCTCCCTGACGAACCCCTCGACAATGAAAATATTACCCTCCTTTCCCCCGATCTCTTTGTCTCCCTCATCGACACCGAATTAACCCAGAAGATCGCTTCCTCCTCATCCTCCGATCCGCTTGTCCTTGACTCTCTCCACGCCTTAGCAGGGGAAGTCCCCACCCATTTCTGCTCCCGCCTCTCCGATTGGAAATATGATGCAGGCATTCTTACTTATCAAGGACGAGTTTATGTACCTAACGATCTTTCCCTATGATGGGGTGTTGTCGCTCGATCCCATGATCATCCAACTGCAGGTCATCCTGGCGTCCTGAAAACTCGACAGATGGTGGCTTCGGAATTCTGGTGGCCAGGCCTTGCTGTCTTCGTTCGTAATTATGTTGACAGATGTGCTCTCTGCCAACAGAACAAGGCAAATACCCATCCCACTGCCCCCCCTCTCCTCCCCATTCCCTCTTCCGCCTCTCGACCCTTCCAGCAAATTTCTTGTGATCTCATTACCGATTTGCCCGTCTCTGACGGCTTTGATTCCCTTTTGGTCGTGGTAGACCATGGCCTTACTAAGGGGGTGATTCTCTGTCCTACCAGGAAGACTGCCACCGCAGAAAACATCGCCGCCCTATTTTTCAAGAAAGTATACCCACAATTTGGATTATACAACAAAATCATCTCTGATAGAGGTCCACAATTCACCTCTTCCTTTGCAAAAGAACTCGGTCGTATCCTCGGATACGACTTATCCCTTTCAACTGCCTATCATCCCCAGACTGACGGAGAGACCGAACGTGTAAACCAAGAAGTAGAAACGTACTTACGAATCTACTGCGGAAGCAACCCTACCTCGTGGGCGGAGAACATTACATTTGCCGAATTCGCACACAACCACCGCCCCCATTCCGTAACAAACAAATCTCCATTCTTCCTCATGATGGGTTATGAACCCCGCTCCCTCCCCTCGATCCTAGCTGAGACCGACCTCCCAGCAGTAGAGGAACGTCTTCGACTCCTCATATTTGCAAGAAACGAGGCCCTTGTGGCACATGAATTAGCACAACAGGTCATGAGATCTCAAACCACCAAGAACTTTACTCCCTTCCAAAAAGGAGATAAAGTGTGGTTAGAAGCACGGAACCTAAGACGTTCCGTCCAAAACCTGAAGTTCGCACCGAAAAGAGAAGGACCCTTTGTGATCACGCAGGTCTACTCTCCATTATCATACCGACTCAGACTCCCTCAGACATGGAAAATACACTCGGTATTCCATACCTCACTCCTTTCCCCTTATCGCGAAAACGACGTCCATGGGACGAACTTCCCAAGACCACCTCCAGACCTAATAGCATCCGAGGAACAATTTGAAATAGAGCGGATATTAAAACATCGAGGTCCGCCCAACAACCGCACCTTCTTGATCTGATGGAAGGGCTACCCACCGGAAGATGACTCATGGGAACCAGAGCGGAATTTAAAAAATGCCAAGAAAATCTTAGAATTCTATAAGAAGGCTCATCCCAAAACGTTCTCCTTCCAGACCAAACCTCGCCAACGATAAACATGTCCACCTCCCAGAATGAAACCACCCTTCCCTATGACTTCTCCATCGTTACCCGTTCTTCCTATGCCGACCTCCTAGTTCCTTTCGACGACGAAACCCTCACCCACCTCCAAGACCATCTAGAGGATTCCCGTTTAACCATCGCCTTAGACGAAACTCTAGATGAAGATTCACCTCTAGGACGGATGCTCAAAGCTTACAACCAAAATGCAGCCTTGTTAGCAATAACCCATATCTACGAAACAGACCCACTCCCCGCTCGAGATATCCCTCGGGCGTTCTCTACCCTAGCACTCTGACTCACTGTCATGCAACAGCACTTGCTCGTTGTATTACATCAACTACAAATGACTGAACTGATTGATAGCGTAGACTTTGCGCTAGAACGAAGAGCCAGGGCACTCCATAACCCTGATCGTTCCCAGCGGTCTGTTTCTCCCCCAGCCATTCCTATCCCTTCCCCCAGAGAACCGGATCCCCAGACAATCGCATCCACCCCATCCACGACATCAGCCCCTCTTACCCCGAGAGAGGAAGAAGCTTTTCAACGAGTAATGAACCAGATCGAACGGGCAAGAATCGCAGAACGGCTTAGAACACAAGAAGGACCGGTTCTATCCCCGAACCATCCGCAGTATCAACGAGCCTGTTTCTTTTGTCGTCGTCTTGGACATTTGAAACGGGACTGCCAACTCTACGAATGTCCTCATTGCCAGCAATACTCCCCAGGACATTTACCTTCCTTCTGTCCAGCTACTCGACGATCACCACCTCGAACCCTCTCTTCCTCGACCTCTTCATCTCCACGCAGCCAACGCATTAGAACCAATACCCCTTCTTCCACAAGATCTTACTATCCAACGCCAGAGCAATTGGATAACGGGACGGCGAACCGCTTAATCTCTTCTATGAACGAGACTACTGCCTTTATCTCGACCTCCACTGAATGGATGAGAGAGCAGATAGAACGGTTCAATGAAAGGTTCAACGAACAGATGGCTATGTTACGACGAGAGCCTAGCCCCACACCTTCTGACCAAGCCGACGCAGGATGGGGAACCCCAGCCTGGGAACTCGAAGAGACCACTTTGGTAGGGTCCTCCACTCTGTCCACTGTCTCCACCCTTCCACCTACAGAGAATATGTCATTCATCGACTACGTGACTCCCCCTACTACCGATCTCACCGACTATGATGACTCCATCGATGATGTAGGCTACAGGAACCTCACCGGTTCTCCGGTCTTCTCTTCCCTTCGAGAGTTCTTTTGAAAATACGGTGATTTTCACCGTACTAAGGGGGTAATGTTATGTTTTCTTCTCTTTTCCCCTATATCCGATTATCTTTCCTCGATATCTCCTCTTTCAACCGTATGATAACCTTTCCATGATCTTGTACATCTATCCCACGATCCGGACGCTGTTTCCGTTCTAGGCACTAGTTATTCTTTTGCCTCGTGTTCCCCTTTTCTTCCCTTCTTTGATGGTTGCTACGATACGATAGCTATGACTCGACATGACTCGCTATGAGTCATTCCGCAGTAGAACACAGCTTGGTCTGTGCACCAGTAGGATATCTATTTAGACCAGCGACCGAGTATATGACTTCCCTAAGTAGTTTCTCCCTTGTATCTTGCGACCTAGCAGTCAATAGATCCACTGGTTTCTCCAACGTTTACTCCGTAAACCTCTTGGACGTTCTACTTCAACGATACCTTCTACTCGAAGGCCAGACCCAGATCCAAGACCTCTGGCTTGTGAGGCACGATACCTTCAACTAGAAGGCCACAGATCCAGAACCCTCCTTCAAGGGCTACGCTTGTTCCTACCCGAACCAAGCGTAACAGGAGGAAGCTTTGTGAGAAGCATCATCGAGCACACATTGCTTGGGAAGATATAACTGGCAGATTCAAGCCAGCTGAAGAGAGAGGCAGCCTTAGAAAGGGCCAGAGCGGAATGAGAGGAAGAGGGGATTGTGATGTCGAGTAACTCCTGAAAGAGAGAGTAGGTGGAAGCAAGAAAGGAGGACTTGTATTCTTCTTTTAATGCCATAATCATTTCATCGGCATAGGTCCATTTGACAAATCATAGCTTGATGTTGTTGGTCATATAGCACTTCATTGTGCTGATGAGGATGTTGTTGACCCTTTGAAATGCAATGTAATGGTTGCATTCCTTCTTGGTGGATTTCTTTTTCAAGGAGTCCGGGGTGTTGACATATATGGTCCACATACAACCAGTGTTATGATTTTCTTCCTTTTCTCTTTCATTTCAACGATATGACATATGTTTTCCTTTTTATCCAACAGACACTATTCCCTTTCTAGAGAGATCTTCTTATCTTGCCTTGTTTCCTCTATCTGATCCCCAGACGATTACTATCTCCCCATTCCCCCAACTGATTGTTATCCATCTCCAGCAGATTGTTATTGCCCCAGAGATATCTCTTGATAACGCTTAGTCAGGATGGTCTGTGTGCCATAGAGAGTAGTATAAATACATAGCGCATATACCAATGTACTCTAAGCTAGTTCTATACAATACTACATGGTCCTAGTCTTGTCCTCATAGCTAAAGACTTTGTCTGAAGCCTTGAGTAGTATCTTTTTGACTCTTGTGCTAAAGGTACTTAGAGCATAACAAAAGAACTAGCTTCTTTCTCACTGGAGGTTATCAAATGCCAGCATTCCACCCACATTCCACCCCCCTTTGTCAAGCAGCAATGATGAAAGTTCCACTGCTCACTCTCACTCCTCCTCCTATCTTTCACCCTCTCCCATTCTCGACGACAATCCCCTTCCCCTCGAAGAAGAGATTTTCCCTCTTGAAGTTACCCCTCTTCCCATACTGCCACCACCACTCCCTTTCCCCCCACAACCTCCAATGGAAGAAGCCCTTGAAATCCCCACAGCTGCACATCCTACAGAATTGAAGGCTGGTTTACCCAGTGACTTCTCTGGTGACTCTCATGATGCACCACATTGGGGAATGGCCATGACAGCCTTTTTCACCTTGAATCCAGATGTCTATGATATGTATGGAAAGAAGATGCTCATAGCATTGAGCAAGATGACCAAAGGCCGAGGACAGGCCTTTGCAGAAAAATGGTACCACCAGATCAGCGACCTGGCATTTCCAGCTAGACAGAAGACATACGAGAATATGATGGATGACTTTCGCAAGACATTCTACCCATTCAATTATAAGGACATGGCACAAAGAAGAATGTAGGACACTATACAAAACCTCTGGGATAAGGATGGTTTTCAGAATTATATCGCCAATTTTCAGCTACATGCTGCACAGTCAGGAGTCACTGACCAGAACACTCTCATAGATGCCTTCGCCAGAGGGTTAGACCCCCATCTTTCCCAGATGATCCTCTCCTCCACCACAGTTCCCGATACCCTCGTAGGCTGGATAACCAAGGCAGCAAAATTCCATGTGCAACAACAGCACATTGCTGATCTCCGTTGAGGGAGAACCTTAGGTGCATACTGAAGAGACCCGAATGTAATGGAAGTAGACACCATCACTCTCTCTCCCACAAACCATGCTAAACATATTGTTATGCTTGGTCCTGGTAGGAACTAGCGTAGCCCTTGAAAGAGGGTTCTGGGCCTTCGAGCTGAAGGTATTGTTGCCTCTCAAGCCAGAGGTCTTAGATCTAGTATCGAGGAAGTAGAACGTCCAAGAGGTTTACTGAGTAAATGTTGGAGAAACCAAAGGATCTATTGATGAGTATGTCGCAAGATACAAGGGAGAAACTACTTGGGGAATTCATGTACTTGGTCGCTAGTCTAAATAGGTATCCTGTTGGTGCACGGACCAAGTTATGTCCTGCTGCGGAAGGACTCATAGTGAGTCATATCGAGTCACAGCTATCGTATCTTGGCAACCATCAAGGGAGGGAATAACAGAGGACACGAGGCAAAGGAATAACCGATGCCTAGAATGGGAATAGCGTCCGGGTCGTGGGATAAATAGACAAGACCATGGAAAGGTTATCATATGGTTGAAAAAGGGAATATCAGGGAAAGATAAACAAGTATAGGGGTAAGAAGAAGAAAACGTAACACATATCAGGGAGAATCGCTGTTTCTTGTGCCACAAGGTTGGTTGTTGGACCAGTAAACATCGAGGAGAAACAAGAAACTCTACCTCCTCTCATCCTCTCCCATCTCATTCAACTGGGGGAGGATCCTCCTTCACTCAACAGTGTACCTTCTCTCCTCAAACTCCTTTCAACCATCTCTTACCTCATCCACCAACTCAGCCTCAATCAAACATACGAACGGCGTCCACTGAATTAACAGAATATGTTTCTTCCCTAATCAACAAAGGGAATACTCCTGCAAATATCTGCTCGGTTTTGAAGGCAATGTATGAAGGAGAACAAGAAGACCCTCAGGCTATAGAGATTGCTAGGGTCATAGTTTAGGATTTTTGAATCAGAGGAAAGAACGGTCAACATCTTCTCCTCCCTCTAAGGTAGCAGCCTTGTATACTAGCACAAACAAAGAAAATGCTATGCAAATTCCCCTCTCCTTTCACACTGCTATCAAAAAAGTTGACCTCTTCACCTTAGTTGATAGTGGCACTTTAGGAAATTTCATCAATGAAGAATACACTCAACAACTGCACCTCCCACTCATCCCATTCTTCCCTCCTCTTCATGTCAATAACATAGATGGAATCAGAAATAGAGGAGAAAGTATCTGCTAGAAAGCACGAATCCACTTGATATTCTAGGACGTTGCCTGGATGGAAGAACAATACGTCACGAATATAGGAAAAGAACGAATTATCTTGGGATTCCCCTGGCTATGACAAATGAACCCTACCATTGATTGGGTAACAAATACAATTCACTTACCATCCCTACTACCTGACGAAACCAACGAACTACCAATCACTCTCCAATTCCTTTCCACCTCACCAAATCCCAAGATCACTCAACAGTTGGCCTGTAGGGAATGGTTGAGAAAGAAGAGCAATGAAACCATCACAAAGACTACAATCACAATGGATCTCACATAGAAAAGTGAAAGAACTGAACAAACTCTTCCCTCATTCATAACTGACTATCATGATGTCTTTTCTAAACCAACAGAGGGAACTCTACCTCCCTCTCATCCATTTGACTATGTGATTAACCTCACTCCTGACTTCATCCTGAAAGTGGCTAAGACTTATCAATTGAACCCTCAAGAGATGGCCACTTGTAGAACATTTCTTGATGATAATCTTCGAACTGGTCAAATAGTCCCCTCAACATCACCACAGGCTTCTCCTTTTTTCTTTGTCCCAAAGAAAAATGGAGATCTCCATCCATGTCAAGATTACTGATATTTAAATGAACATACTGTGAAAAACACCTATCCCCTCCTCCTCATTCCTGATCTCATTGATAAACTTCATGGTTCACAGATCTTTACCAAGATGGACATCTAGTGGAGGTATAACAATGTGCTGATCAAACTGGAAGATCATTGGAAGGCTGCCTTTATCACTCCCTTTGGTTTATTCGAACCAACAGTCATGTTCTTTGGACTTTGCAATTCCCCTACTACTTTTCAGGCATTAATGAACCATCTTTTCCATGACTATTTGGCACAGGGCTGGTTGGTGATCTACATGGATGATATCCTTATCCATTCCACTGAACTGGAGATCCATCATCTCTGCACATGCCTTGTCCTTGATTGGCTACAGGAACACTCCCTTTTCCTCAAATTATCAAAATGCACTTTTAATGTTCCATCAGTTGAATATCTCGGTCTAGTCATTACTCACAACTGGATAGGAATGGACCCAGTTAAGATCACTGCAATCACATAGTGGTCCCCTCCGACGATGGTAAAAGGTGTTCAATCCTTCCTCAGTTTTTGCAATTTTTATCAGAAGTTCATCCCTAGTTTCTCCCATCTTGCCACTCCCCTCTATTCTCTTATCTATGTAACTCATTCCTGGGACTAGGCTCCACAATATCAACATGCCTTTGACATCTTGAAACATCTTTTCACCACATTGCTGGTCCTTCTTCTTCCTGATCTTACTTCCTCCTTCTTCATAATGACTAACGCCTCTCTTTTGGCCACTGGTGGTGTTCTCATATGAAAAGATATGAATGGTGATCTCCATCCTTGCACTTACCTCTCTCGTATACTGTCCCCCACAGAGTGTTATGAAACGAGCATTTTTCAATTCATTTTCTCTACCTTTTCTTTCCATTAGTCGCCAGGACTAGCCTCTGACTACAGTCAAGCCATAGTGACCACCACTGGGTCTTAGTCCCAATACCCCTTTACTTCGAATCCCTCAGTCTAGTGACTAAACCCATCATGTGACCAGTCACCTGATCTCATTAGATAATCAATCCAGACCCGGGATGTCATCAGCACGATCACGTCATCATCCGGCTGAGTCCAGAACCCACACATCAGCCATGACATCTTTTGTTGCTGAGTCTAGATCCGATGACGTATCTATGACATCATCTGATTCCGTTTCTTCTATGGCATTCTAGCCTATAGCATTAGTCGCTTGCATAGCCAAGGCCACAGATCCCGAGCCTATGGCAATACTCGCTCATCCCCTGATCACTAATGACTAGAAGCTCTGAGCCAATGGTCGTCATCCCTTGATGGGATTCCAAACCCTTTACCCATTGCCGCTTACCAGCTATATCCATGCCCACAACCCTGTGAGAGTCCGCGGTACTCCATCAGTGCTTAGCCAATCGCATTAGTCCCTCCGGTACCTGGATTACCAATGCACTATATCAGCCATCCAATCAGACAGCACTTACGCGTCTCCGCAGCAGGATATTAAGGGAATAGCCAATGGCCTTATCCTCTCGGTATGCCATGCATGACTCCTGAGTACTTTCACTTTCCATCTTCAGACTTCTGACTCAGGATGACACGTCATCCCTTATTTCTATTTCATTTCCACAGTTCTCTATTTCCGTGTACCAGTAGCATTAGTTTCTCAGCTCGTACTCTGTACCAGTAGCCAGTAGCATTACTTACTCATCGTTTACCAGAACCTTAATTAATCTAGCATAGCTTGGTCTGTGCATAGATACCGTTAATATATAAACCCAGGGAACTCGACTGGTAACCCCAGTCTTGTTCACTTTGAGGATTTTATCGTAAAGTCCCAAGTACCCTTAGGCATTCTCTGGATTTCGTTCCAGGCCGTATTAAGGTCCCCGACTCCTACCTTGCCAAGGTAGTTCCTTATCCATCCTGTAATCAAAGGACCGGCAGTGGCTCGTCCATCCTTCAGGATCCGTATCATACCTATTCGCCCAGCGACCTCTTGGTTGAGGTTGCCGCATACCGTCAGTTATCAGTTTCAGTCTCAGTACTAACGTCTTTCACCACAGGACTCTGTCTGCTACTAAGGATAGTAGGGACTTCGTATCACAGAGCGCAATTATGACATATATGATCAGGAACTCCTCGCTGTTATCTATGCCTTGACAGAATGGAAACATTATCTTTGTGGCACTAGTCTTCCTGTCACTGAAACAAGATCAGAAAACCACAGAGATGGAACTGTGGTAGAACAACAGTAACGGAGTGGAACATCAACACTCGAGTGAATGCTGGGGCAAGGGTAGTGGATAGTCATGCACTTGTACTGGCCTGGTTTTTAGATCCCAGATAATGCCCAAGTGAACAAGACTGGGGATTCCAGTCGTTGCACACCCAGTATTTATATTACAGCTATCTATGCACAGACCATGCTATGCTAC
>JBBPKO010000683.1:0-14772 GCA_038089295.1 Xerocomus amazonicus
GTCTTAAAGGTGCTTTGAAGTGTAACAGAAGGTATGGTTCCATCACCAACCACCAACTGTTAAAGTTGGCTCTGTTGAGCATGGAGATCTTGATATCTGCAATGTTCATTAGCATTTGAGTGAGAACAGAGAATCAAACAGGAATAGTTTCCTCCTCATCCTAGATAGTGATCAAGTCTCAAGGAGATGATATAGCTTTTCAGCATAAGTTCAACCTCTAACCAGGTGTGACACAAGATCAGCAAACCTAGGAGACTCTCCAGACATAACTAGTATGCATCCAGGTCATCCTAGCAGCTAGCAAGTGTTTAGCAATAGAGAGGAGCTTTTGCTCAACTCTCCAGTGATCACTGCTGAGCTACTGGGGCTCATAACCTGTTGGAATAGAGGCATAGCAGCATCTACTAGATGAAGGCTACTGTACTCACATGGATGTAGTAGGCTAGATAGCAGCTAGCATTGATGGTGGTTGTATGTATATAGGGTTTGTAACTTTGGGCAGTTCATTGAGCAAATTACCAAATCCATTCATTAGGACTTTCCTGCAGAGATACACAAAGAAGATGAAGAAGCTGAAGAGCCAATGCAGGAAGAAAGGCTGTTAACATCCAAATGCCAATTGACTGTAGTGTTTATCACATGTATTGTAAACTTGTGACAATGTAACTATGTTTGGCTCAAGGTCTAGCGAACTGGAATTTCATGGTGCCTGACCAATTGATTGATACGACATGTCGTCTTTCGAGGTCATCGGGTTATACAACAGACAAGCGTTCCGAGTCAGCAGTACAGTCAAATTAGACATGCAACACACCCGATATTAGCCCGTCTTATCACCAGGAGGCTGATAATGCGGAATAAAATGTACTAGCAAGATATCTCGCGTAGATCCGGCCGAGTGCCGGGATCGAAGACAATGTTCGCCGGCCACGTTGTCGAGACCTGGGACATTACCACAGCACTCGAAGCGTGAGACTAGGCCATAGCCAAGGGCTAACCACTGGGGTCTAGAGGGGTCATATTCACGACAGCCAACAATGCCACTTCCGTGGACATATCAAATGTTTTGTCCACGAATCGAGTATGGCTCAGTGACAACAATCCTCATAGGTGATGAGCACGTTATGCCGTGACTAAGTGAGGTTAGGTGAGGAGTTATTGGTTGTGGAGCGATTCAGTAAAACATGGACATAACATAGGCCTCCGTTACACCGAACCTGGCATGTAACAGCAAAACTCTGGAATGTTCTTTGCAGGCTAGAGCGCATTCAATTAGCTGATGTCGTGATGTCAGCGTAACCCTGAACTCGAAGGGCCCGGGTATCATTATAGCGTCTCCACTGCACCCCAATTTGTCGAGCAAGTCCAACCAAGACTCAAGACGACGGATGATGTTATTGTCCTAAGTTCCAGGAAATAACGGAGTCGCAATGTATCAACGGACGTGTGCGGTAGCAATGGTGGGTCGCTGCGGCGACGTCCAGGGTCCATTGGGTATGCTTGGAGAAATAGGGCTTGTGACACACAGCTGGCAGCGCGAATCCATGAGGCCTTTCTAGACATTAGTGGAGCTGTCTTCTGTATCACATTGCTGCGAGCAATTGCAGGTGTATGGCAGAACATAATGCGTAACATGAGGCGAAATCGAAAGTCACATTATCAGAACTCTCGATGCGTAGGACATGGCAATTCGATGGGTTGATCGAAAGTTGGCGACGTAAGCTAACGGCTCGTTCCGTTTGGAAAGCGTTGTCCATGGTGACCTTATCGTGAGAGTCACCAGGCATGTGGAGCGATACCTAACTGACGTTGACCAGGATGTAAATCCCCCATGGCCGGGGAGGAGAGTATTTTCGGGGAGAAAGCGGGAATCCCATTGCTTTGAAAGATACACGAATTCAGGCAATTGCGACACGAAGTCGGGCATCCATAACTTCGGAGTTGCGACTATGTCTGTGGGATGGGAACATGATCGCTGCATGCCGGCCTAGGCCCGATCTTTTCGATATGTTTAGAAGAAGCCCTCTATAGCGACGTTCAAATGCCGAGATGCGTTTTCCGAGAAGTCATGTCCGTTCACAATTAGGGTGCCAACAAGGTTTTCAGCTTGTCAACATGTGACCGATATGGGTAGATGAAAAACAAGAATATTTGAGAACGATCATTCTCAAAGTCGGATGGCTGTACCGCAAGTTGGCCACCCGAAAAACGCCGCACTTTCTCGCCAATTAATCCTTACATGATGGCGACAGCCGGCTCGCCTTGAGTGTCCGAACTGCGGGGAATGCGTGAGACGGCGGTCATAGAGAGGAAATGCTGTCTGGACTGTGTCTGTAGCACGTGTGTTAGCGGAAGGCTCAAACAGCACGAGCCTGAGCGAACATGGAAGTACTTGGCATACAGGGGGACGTTTGAGAGGACGGGAGGATTCAACAAAAACCGTCAAAATTGCCTGGTGTACGGTCCATTGCATACTGTGTTTCTGGAATAGTAATTGTGTCGCCGAGAACGTTACAGAACGTACGCCAGGTAGATTTGATCGGGCGCGTTGTGGGCGCAACAACGCGCCCGCCCGCGATAAGAATGTCGATCAAGTTTGCAGTTTGGCGACATGTATTTAATCACCATAGTCGTGTACAGGGCCTGGGGCGTGTTGGGCGGGCGAAAGTGTTGGAGCGATCGTATGTGGACTTTTAGCAGAGAACGACAAGTATTGCTCCAGAAGTTGCAGGGCGTTCACATGAGCTCCTGCAGATGACGGTCCATCCCCGGCAAAACGATATTTTTGTTGCGTCGAGAAGCGTTCTGCAGCACATTCATGCACGAGGCTGCATCACGACAAAATGAAAGATAGTATTCGGAGTTTGAACCTTGGAAGACGAGAAGATAACTTGTCTTATCGTTCTTCGAATCAATCCGCTCAAGCTTCACGACCGCCATCGTTAGGCTTACGGATTTTATGGACGAGGCAAGGCGGACAGGTCCCAGAAATAGAATGTCTCACCTGAACGCCCTCAACCACTGTCCGGAATTGTGGCATCTACACATCATCCAAACAAGTTTCCTTCTGACCAACTGAACGTGGAAAGCAGCACGTTTTACATGCACTCCATGTCATGGTAAATCGGCTTCTTGATCTTTCGCCCCCGATCCCCGTTAGTTCCTAAAATGTTTAATCGAAAGAAGACCGAGGCATCTCATTTCCTGGGCGGCAACCCGCTATTTTTTAGGTGCGACGCTCACATGCTGCATGTTGGAACCTGCAAGTTCCGCCCCCGGACGTGTGAAAACGATGCACCATCCAGGGTATGCGTTTCTTGCATTTGATTACCTGTATACTCGACGACGACGATGACGACATCAAGTAATCCGCGAGGAACGTAAAGGTCACCGCAGTGGCCCGCTCATCATTTTCAATGTCTTATCTAAGGCGATTTGGATCAACCCGCACGATCTATTTTTGTTACTTCTAAACTCATTTGCCCTGCCAGCAAGATGAGTAACTCGGGTTGTCCACATGACACTGCTTGGCAAAAATTGCATAGCCCACCCACGTCTCAACTTGTACCCTTTGGTAAGTGTCATTTAAATAAACGATTTGTCACTATATACACGGAGCAATTTCAATGATCTGCGCCACATGCGAAGGATGCTATCTTCATTCTACCTTCATTCGGACACCACATGAATTCAGACCACTGACGAGTACTTCGTTTCTCTAGCTTCCTGGATTCTGTTCTGCTTCCTTGATGATGTCCACAAATACTCCTTAACTTAGCCTTTTCTTCATGACAGGCATTTATCCATGGCATGTTAATGTTGATCATGACCCAAACAATTTACTCAGGATGCATGTGATTAGATCATCAAAATACGATATAAATCTGCTGAGCAAGACTTCGAAGGTACGGGCGTGACTTTTCCATGACATCTTCTGACTTTTGTGATCCGGGTTACCGAATCCGGAGTAGGCGATAGTACATCAAGATGCATTCACCGCTGCATCAAGCCAGGCAATGCCACAGATCCCATCAACGATCAATGAGACACATGGACGGGAACTCGACTACGCATGCAAACGAATGTTCTTGGTAAGGATATATGATGTTCTCCCGCAGCAACGCGTTAATTTATTTCCGTGCACCGTAACAAGCCTGTCTGACGGATATGAGGCCATGAGAGTACACGTCAAACTAGAAGACAGTCTCCAGCACTTACATTCGGATATGCACGAGCGCTTTACGCGGCCCGACAGTAGCCGCAAATCGGGTGTGGAGTCGATTAGAGAACATCTGGGTCAAATTGGACACCCGCCGCCACTGCGATCATTGAATTTCAGCACCACGTAAAGACATACCTGCACTACGGACCGGTGGGTCAGGTGAATTTGAACAAAGAACAGGACTAAGCCCAACTTTGGGACTAAGCCACGAAGAACAAGCACGACATGGCCATTCTTCCCATCTGGCTTCTGCCGATCGGCCTTGCACTCTCAGTCTCGCGCCAAGTTTGATATATATAGTACCGTATCCGTGTATTCTGACCATCTCAGACCGGGACATATCCTAGCTTTGTTTTCTGCCATGCTTGCTTGCTGTAGTGATACAATTCCTCGCTTCCTCTTAAAGCGAAAAGTGACAGGACAAGTGGTTGACCCTCTCTCTTTTATCTCTTTCGCTGATCCTTGGTAGGGTGGTCTCATCAGCGGAACAAACCCTGCTGCGTTTACAACTTCGGATCCGTTACGGATATGGATTGTTCAAGTCGGTAAGCCGTACCGTGCATACAAGATCGATCTCCGTCACCTGCTCAATACCACATAGGCATCATTATCATTGTCACCCAATTGCTCTCCTTCTGTCTTCGCCGGATGAGACAGCCAAAAGTGATCGCAGAGGTACTTGGCGGTATTCTACTAGGTATTCTAGCAACGTCTCCGATCTCTACATTACTCATCACCCTCGCCAGGCCCAACTGCATTTGGAAGGATTCCGGGCTTCACAGAACATATCTTCCCTTCTGAATCACTCCCCTACCTATCACTCGCGGCTAATATTGGCCTCTGTCTGTTCGTTTTCCTCATCGGCCTCACAATCGACACCAGTATCGTCAAGCATAATGTGCGCATGTCAGCAATTGTGTCCTTGGCTGGTATCATTGTTCCCTTCGGCCTTGGCACGGCCATCTCTATCCCTTTGTACTACCACTTCATCGACTCCTCCGTCCACTTCACCTACTTTATGCTTTTCACTGGTGTCGCATACTCCATCACTGCGTTTCCCATCCTCTACCCTATCCTCTCCGAACTCAAACTACTCAATACACATATTGGTATAATTGCGTTATCAGCCGGCGTTGGGAACACCATTATCGCATGGATCTTGCTCGCACTGGGCGTAGCGCTTGTGAATGCTAGCTCAGGTCTGACAGCGCTTTGGATTTTGCTTGTCTGCATTTCCTTTTCCATCTTTCTTTCAATACCAGTCAAATACGTGCTATGCTGGCTAGCGCACAAGACAGGTAGCATTGAAAACGGCCCCTCCATGTTTTATATGACTGTCGTCATGCTTCTTGTTTGGGCATGTAGTCTCTTCACTGACAGCATCGGCGTGAACGCCATTTTTGGTGCGTTGGACCCTGTCCGACGGTGATCCCATCTGACTGCTTGGCAGGTGCGTTCCTTGCCGGACTTATCGTCCCGAGAGAGGGTGGTCTCGCGATTACTCTCACAGAAAAACTCGAGGATATTGTCTCCATTGTCTTCCTACCACTCGTGCGTACTTCATCACCGTCATCCACCCCGTTCTTAAAGTTTCCCTGGAAAGTATTTCACCTTTTCTGGCCTCAACACAAACCTTGGGTTGCTCGATAATGGTTAGCCCCCTTAGGAAACCAGTTTTGTGGATCAACGCTAAGTGACACTGCGACAGGTATTACTTGGGCTTTCACGATTGCTATCATTGCTCTTTCCTTCTGTGGAAAGTTCAGTGGCTGTGCCATTGCGTCTAGGCTAGCAGGCTATGGGTGGCGTGAATCAAGCATGATTGGTGGACTGATGAGCTGCAAAGGGTTTGTCATCAAGTGTTGCTATACCACCCAACTTGTTCACTTTTTTGATAGTTTGCTGGAGTTAATCGTTCTGAACGTAGGGCTTCAAGCGGGCATTCTCTCGCAGAGAGTGTTCGCTATGTTTGTTCTCGAAGCAGTCACTCTGACGTTCATTACGACTCCTCTCGTAATGGCGATGTGCCCACCCAGCGACACTGCGTCATCCTTTGAAAGAGATGAGCATGATCGACCTGGCGAAAGCGAGACCATGCTCACTGAGGAGCAACCTTGGAGACATCGATTCACGGTCGTGCTCGACAAATTGGACCACATTCCCAGCGCAATGGCTTTCACTCAGCTCATACTCCCTCAAAGGAACGTCCCGTCGGACCTTGCGACAACAACGACGACAACGGAAATGTCCAACAAGCTCAAGACAAGACAGGTGAATGTGGAAGCACTGCAGCTGATCGAGCTCTCCGAACGGACGTCTGCGATGATGAAGTCATCCGCCACAGACAGTTCGATCCACACGGACCCTATGCTGGGCATCTTCCGGATGTTTGCAGAACTCAACGAGCTAGCGATCACGACGTCATCATCAGTCGTCCCTTATGACGATTTTGCGCGCAGCGTTGCGGAGCACGCACATAGGCATGCATCGCACCTGGTCTTACTCCCGTGGACACCCTTTACGGGATCAACGACGACCATGGAGACGCACGATAGCCCCGTCACCACGCCGAAGGGGACGAAGTATGACTATAACCCGTTCGACGTCGCGTTTGGCAGTGTTTCAGCACCCAAAACAGATAAATTCCCGTCAGGCATTCATTCTGAGTTTGTCCGGGGCGTGTTTGCGCAGAGCAAAACGGATGTTGCCGTGTTCATTAACACAGCAGGTGATCGTTCAGGGGTCCACCTCGGGGGGTCTGTGCACATATTTTTCCCATTCTTTGGCGGACGAGATGACCGTCTTGCCCTCGACTTTGTGGTGCAGCTGTGTCTGAACCCAAAGTTCACGGCGACGGTGGTAAGAATGGTCAAGCAAGAAGAGGTGGTAGGTGAGAAGGTCGTACCCGGAATGGAAATTTTGTTGCGACCACCAGTGGCCCATCTCGATGACAAGGTGCAGGCTTCCACGGGTCTCACTCCACACACATTGATGCCTTCGGTGATGCCGGTACGTGTGAAAACGCCACTCCACAAGTTTGTTCTTATCTTTCACCTTTCTTCTCATACGCAGACGTTCGGATACCCGGATACGGTGTATGGCCAACCGACAATGCAGATGCGCCTTCAATCCGAGACCGCGGATAACATCGCCTGGTCAAAGTACGCAAACCCCACGACCCCTTCGGAACCCAAAAACGATGCCGCCAGCACGCGCAGCCATCGCCGGGCACTTGCGCGCATCCATTTTTCGAACGCCCGGACGCCCACGCCGGTCCAAGCCGCCACTTGTCATGCACGCACCCTCCAAGGGACCTCACCGCGCCTGCTCATCATCGCTGGTCGCTCAAGGCAGCTCTCGCAGGAGAGTCGCCATGAGGAGATTAAACGCGTGTTGGAGGCTTCTCGATCAGGAATTAGTTCGGTTGCGGTGGAGGGCATGCGGAAAACGATCGGGGATGTCGGCACAGCGATGACGGTTGCGCTGGGCAGGTCGGCAAGTGCGGTGGTGGTGGTGCAGGCAGTACATGTCGAACTGGATTGAGTGTTGGTGCTGGTGTTCATGCCGGAGAAGTGGAGATGTATGTTTTATACCCGTGTCTGGCTGTGTTTGTAAATATGCGGGCGTCCAGTGCGTCACCTTCGCCTCGATATGTTATAGTTCTCCATGCTTTCCAATAGCGCTAGGTGCGGGTCACTACAATAGGAAAAATTGAAGCTTGAGACAACCAGAAGAGGCTTTTGTCATCGCAGTCAAAGATGCTCTAATTTTTCCAGCAAGGAACGAGAGACATTCGAATGTTAGTTGCAGAAAGCCACACCTGACGACAAGGAGTATAGAAACGCAAACCACGCAGTAAAGCCATAGGTGCGGGTGAAAGCATCCGGGAAAAAGAACATAGTAATTGCGGCTAGAAGTCAGCACTTCAGTCTCTTTCCTTCAAGTTCTTTGATAATTGGGTACGCAGAGTTCTCGCCTCTGAGATAACAAAGCCCAGAATTCGGTTGTAAAAGTGTAAATCACTGACAGAGATGCTAAATTTTCAAGATACATGGCCGAAATTCACGGGCTCACATTTAACCTTCCGAGGGTACGATCGGCATTCAGCTCACAATGCTAAAACCAAGAAACGCTCAACATACGGAGACAAATTTGAAAGAGAGACCGCCACGACCTGCCGCCTTGACACACACATCTACACTTGTTTGGCACTCAACAGGCGGAAGGAAGCTTATAGAGCGTAAGTCTGGACAGCATTAGCAGTATTGAAGATGGGAAAGCCCGATGGCACAGACCACCGCAATTGGGTACATGGGTACTGCAGCACACTTCCTGTTCTCCCACAGCCCCCATATGGTCTGCTGGCCCGTTCGGACAGATGGCGTTTCGGAGGGTGTCATAGGAACGTCTAGAGTTAACTGGAGTTCGCTCCGTGCGTCGCACCAGGCACTACATCACACACTCCCAACCCATACTTGTATATAGTAAATTGGATAAACATTGTAGCCTGCTCAAGTTGTGAAAATTCAACAATTATGAGAATTCACCATGGCCTCGGCTCTCAAACAACCCGCTGGACTTGTTCGCAACAGTAGCGGAAGGGTGTGATGGATATCACTCTATATCTGGTCTATGTGACCATGCGCACCCTTACGCAGCCAGAGATAGCTCCGAAAGAGACAGCACAGCTGCTTAATACACTATCCGTTAATTCTTTAGATTCTTGCTATTCATCAGTGTAAAAGTCTGTCGCAGGCAAAGCCAGTTGCCGGCTTGGAGATGCATATTATATAATATTTACACAAGTCTACTGGGGGGGTCGCGGTGCGCAGTCAACGTTTCAACTCTGAATGTCCCTAACGGAATCGCTCGTCACACCTCGGCCAGCATCATCTACTGTGTGCTCGTACATACTTCAACACGGTTGGTGTTCAAACATGCTCATACCTCATTCTGTCCTCACCGAACAACGTGTGTCTAGTCCTAGCTATTCCCAATCATCGCGCTTGGCCGTGGGGCGTGCTAGGTCCTCGAAACAAGAAGGTCTGGCGTGTTATGAACCGCCATGCAAGCTTTGATTTCGCACTACACCCATCCGGCCTGCAACCCACTGTATCAACGCATTGACATCCGACAGTGGGAACGTGCGACACATCGCAAGGGATTTGTATCTTGCAAGTGTTTCGCCAAGTTTGTCCAATGTCCGATTCTGAAGCTGTGGCAACCCACATTGTACCCTAGGTTGGCACATCCGAGAACAATGTTGCGATACTCAGAGGTGATGGGTCTTCGTAAGTGGCTTCACATCGGACGAGCACGCGATACTCTCCATATACACTATCATATGAATCCCTGGTCTCACAGACGTGTACAATGTGCAGACAGATTGGATGACAACGTGGGCCGTCCCACCCACTGTGGAAGACGGGACGGAGCCAAGAGATGGATCCTGCCACTATTTATGCCTCTTCCAGATCTGTTCTAATCTTGGGCCAACGGCTTCGTGGTGCATCCACTGACCTGACCACGCTTCACTCTCGCATTAGCATTGCAAGACAGGTGCATGAGAGTTCCTTTTCTTTTCTAGCAGAGGGTATCAAAGGCTGCGGCGGCCATCGAGGTCCATGTGCGCTAACCCCTCCGGGGGATAGATCGCATGCAGTCCCGTTTTACGTCATCAAGTATTAACGATCAATCATTCGATGGCCCTCTCGGCGGCGAAAGGTGACACAGTTGAGCGTGAGACTCAGGGCGATGATCATGTCGTGCTTGGTTGCCATGAACTCAACACACATACTATACGCCTTCACGAGAGAGAAAAACCCATAGGTCATCGATACGCGACCGATTTTTATGCGTTCCGAGACGTGGAGCCAAGTTGGTAGACCGTAGGCGCGGCGGTACCTTTGTGGCAACCTGTTGCCGAAGCGAGGCAGATGGTCTAATAAATTCCGCCGCAGCTTTGCTTCGCCTTGACGTGATTGTGATTAAACCTTATGCTATCTATAAACTATATACATGGGATGTAGGACGACTGGTGTGCTATGTACAGCCTCACCCATACCCATTTTGGCCACTCTGGCGGCGAAACTGTTAATCCAACAGGGCGTGTCTTATAGGGAACATAGACAGTTAGAATCCCATACTACATATTATTCACCGAGGCCATAGTAATAAATTTAAGTCTGTTGTGAGCTGGAGGTCTCTGAAGGGGTATGGGTTACGAGAGGTTCGACTGTATAACAGTCCTATAGATACGGGAGATGCACTGCCTTCCACTGGCCTGAGAATATTTTATGGACAGGTCTCATGCATTAGAGACAATACATTTCGGGATCGTACCAAACGGAGCGAGGGATCTAAGCGATGACGGCACCATAAACACATGTACAATGGGAACAACCCAACACTATAACCCAACACCATGCTTCAGGGCTTCAAGGCCGACCCAATCCACTCAGCTCCCAAGCCATCTTGCGTTGTACTTGCGGAATCCAGCCCATAAACCATAATACCCAATCCCGAACTGCCACTATACTTATCGGCAGCCACCAGAAGACCCACTCTTGGCTATCCATACCCAAGACTTTCAGCAGGCCTTTAGTAAACTTGATGACTTGCATCGCGCGGTCAAGTCGCTCTGCAGAAAATTCTCTCAGGATCTTGTCCGCTTCGGAGAGCGGCTGGGTCTTGGCAGCCTTCATGTGTTTCAACAGCACCTCACCCAAAAAGATACCGTCCCGCAAGCCGAGGTTCATTCCTTGGCCACCAGTGGGGGCATGAATGTGTGCCGCATCTCCTACGAGGACTATTGGACCACCCTCTGGTTCTCCGGATGAAGGGAAGCTTGAACCAAGGCGGGTGAACATCGTATCGGCGAGCGAGGCGTGGTTGCGGTAACGGGTCGCCCACACGACGTCTTTAATTCGCACGGGTCTGCGCTTGGGGTTTACGGCAGGATCAGACGACATGAAGAACGGGCCAAATCGATCGACGACATTTTGAAGATATTCCTTGCCGGGCGCACTTGGAATTTCTCCGTCTTCCGGAGGTACGCCTGAGACGATACGGTGAAGATGGCCAGTCAGATTGGGTTGGCCATTGACGATGAGGAAGTCATTGAATGCCTGAGGCATGGGGGCGCAAAGGAAGAAACTGTGTGGGGACAGGGTGGCAGTGAAAGGGATGTCGTCTGGAGAGTCGAAGGTGATGTCCGCGAGGACCATCTGCGAAAGATTGGTCACCTTCTGCGCCTGATCACCGAAGGGATCAGCGAAGTGGATGCCGGTGATGGTACGAATCTAAGTCGGGCGGTCACCGATACCGTATTAGTCGCACGAAGGCTTTAACCACTTACCACTGAGCGTGCTCCGTCGGCACCAATTACATAATTCGCAGTGACGACTCTGCCGTCTTCAAAGGAGACATCTGTCAAAAATGCATCTTCTGCGTTCCGCTTCATTCCGACCACCTTCAGAGGTCGTTGAACGTTTACATCGAAGCTCTTCAGCTTCGTGACCAGTACATGTTCTGTCAAGTTCTGCGGGGTGAAGATGACATACGGGTAGCGAGTATGCCCTTTGAGGGAAGACATATCGGGATAGATCACGCCCGCTGAGCGCGTGCCAATCTTGAGTCTCGTTGTTATCACCCCCTGGGCTATCATCTGGTCTGCACACCCAATAGTATCCAGTGCCTTTGTCGAATAGGTCAGACAGAAGGTATGGGAATCGAAGGGGAGTTTGATACCTCGAGAGTGGCTGCATGGATCACAAGCGCACGAGAGGTATTATCGGTACGCTCTACAGCGTCGACGATGACAAAGTCACGAAAACCACGGTGGATGAAGGACAAGGCTGCGGCGAGGCCTGTTGGACCTGCGCCTACAATAAGGACAGTTGTGCGATCTGGGAGCGACATTGGTGTGTAGTTCCGTTAGAAATGCGCGGGCTTTAAGTAGAATTCGACATTATCTGGGCGTGGACGGGTCGGGACTGGTATTGCTGTGTCGAGTACAAAAAGCTCCGTTTAAATAGAGTCTGGCATCAGATAATGCGCGTGGAGGTTCACGATTCGGCGGATTGTCCCATCAGCGATCCTGGAGCTTGAAGCAGGGGCACTGCTGGTGACAACCGTGATAACAGATGGATGGATTGTTTGTCCCGCCACTTTAATAACGCTCTAGCTCATCCAAAAAGGGAAATGTTAGAAATGCCATCCATGGGTTGCGACCCAAACTGGTCGAACTTGAGCAGCTATATACGACTTGTGACATCCCACGTTCCCCGGCTCTCCTGGCTGGCTAGTGGGAATATTCCAGGTCGGCTCTCATGCACGTAAGAGTGCGTCACGAGTGAGCGTGAGATGCCGTCCGAAACGACATGATCGCATTACGAGACGGCATCGCTTAGCTTTCACATCGAAATACTATTTCCCACCCCCAGTTCGGCGCTCCAGAAAAAAAACAACATTCTCACTTGCTAGCCCCACTCGCCATAGTTGCTGTACTATAAATACAAGCTCCAGGTTGAACAGATGGAAAATAATGGTGTAGTTCACTAGCGCCGAGTGCGTGTTGAAGCGGAGCCTCAAAACACAGCTTAACCACCGTATACATGTTCAGCTTGATCATTACGAAGGTGGGTTTACGTGCTTTAAAACGGGTAGATACGCTTGCAGCCCTCGTCGAGTTAATGGCTAGCTGGACAGAGTGACATACTATGACAGTTTGGGGTGCCGAACTGGGGAGAACATCTGGGAAATAGACATTCGGTACTCCGAACATCCGAACAAAGTCACATCATGGACATCATGGATGTAACACAATTCAAACGGAGCTTGAATTGGGAGTATGCGAATGTCTGGAAAATTCAATTCCGGGATGCTTGGGAACTGGGGGCATAAGTGCCATTTATGTCACAGAAAGAAAAAAAAAACCCATGGGCCGGGAAGAACAAAAGCTGGAATGAAGGGATGATGGGACGAGATTGCACCGAGCATTGCATATGTCCCAGGCACCCTTGAAACTGCGCGCCACTTAATCACGCCACTAATATCAAACCTACTTCAAGCCCCTGACGGGACTGCGAGCATGCGCCGACGGGCTCGGCTCAGTGATGCGCCCGCGCCCGTTGCTATACTATTATCGTATCGAGCCCTTTATTCCAAATATGGTAAGGGTCTCGTGACGTGACTACTGAAGTAGTTATCCCGTGACTTGTGACAGTTCGCGTTCATTTTACCACGCTCTGCTCGCGTCCAAGTGATGGCCCCACGTCGGTCGTCCCGCACACTCGCCCCAGATGCCACCATACGAAAACGGGAGCGCAGCGAGTCGCGTACACATACAAAGCCAGCTCCAACAGCTTCAACATCAAGTCGTCGTCCAAATGTGGGTCCAGACCGGATCAACAAGTCGACAAAGACGAGAAGCAGAAATAAGTTGCAAGATGTTCCCGAGGTAGAGGAGAGCTCAGATGTGGATGGAGAACGTCTACAGCCCGGGGAGGAACGTGAATATGTAGATGATCTCGATGAACTTTACTCCGATGCGCCTTCCGCTCGGAAGAAACCACGCAAGTCTGTGGAGGTCGATGAAGAGGGCCGAGAGAAAGTGGAGAAAGAACGGAAGCCTTTAAGAAGTGGTAGATCGCGTCAAGCGGTCGGGGAGGGGAAAGAGGAAGCCCCAGAGAAAGCGATCCTGCAGCCCGCACTTAGAACTCCACCGTCCTCGAAGATAACAAAGGCTACTCATTCAGCCCACACACCGGTAATACCCAAGAGCCATGCACCCCAAACTCCACCACGCAAGCCACCGGTTGATGAAGAAGGAGAATTGGGATCTCTGTTGGAACCACCAGTCAGGCCACTATCACAGTCCCAACCACCGCCCGTAGAAGAGGACAAAGGGCCAACTACGCGATTAGTGATTCACAAGATGGTGCTGGTTAACTTCAAGAGCTACGCTGGGAGGCAGGAAATTGGACCCTTCCACAAGGCGTGTCGCTGTCATCGGCGTTTGATCCTCTTATGCTTATACCCGCACCCAGTCATTCTCGTCCATAGTTGGCCCCAATGGCTCAGGGAAATCGAACACGATTGACGCGCTCCTGTTCGTGTTTGGGTACCGCGCATCGAAAATGCGTCAGGGTAAACTCTCAGAGTTGATCCACAATTCAGCTCGGCATCCGGACCTGGACGAGTGTAGCGTCGAGGTGCACTTTCGTGATATCATTGACTTGGTATATATATATTTCTAGTTTCTGCCTTCACCTCCTCATTCATCGCTGCAGCCCGGTCCTGACGCGTATGAAGTAGTACCAAACTCCCAACTGGTCATAGCGCGCATAGCGTCCAAGAATAACTCGAGTAAATACGCCATCAATGGACGTTCTAGCAGTTTCACAGAGGTACAGACGCTCCTCAAGGGCCGAGGGATTGATCTCGACCACAAGCGATTCCTCATACTACAGGTAACACCACTTGCTATTATCTTTGCTCTACTTTTTGTCCAATCACATTTGATATGCACAGGGCGAAGTCGAGTCGAT
>JBBPKO010000684.1:0-14770 GCA_038089295.1 Xerocomus amazonicus
TTCCAGCTCCCACAGGTTCGGGTTTTCTCCCCCTCTTCTGTCGTTGGGCTTACCACGAGCTGCGAGTGGGACAATTTGGATGAAAAGATTTGATGGTGTTTTGATGCTTGCCCGTCTGGATATTCCTAAAAACAAGATATTAGTAAAAAAACGGGCCCGAGGGTAGATTATCGGACATTCAATGAGTGCACGTTTTGGAAGTGGTGCCGCTCTGCGCCGGGCGGGAGAAATATGGTGGCGTGATTACCTATTTCTGCCTTGCTGCGGGCCTTGTTCTGTGTCTTGTCGCGTCTGGACTGGTTGATCAATGTGCCAAGGAAACAACGAGTGCGCGATGTGTCTGGATCATAGAATATAGAATAGAATTGCGATCGCAGGAGAACATTGTGGAGCAGAGTGATCGGAAGTCTGGTCGAATACGTAACGGGGCGTAAGTGAGTTTTCATATTCGAATCAGCAACACCGTTTTACGCAAGCAACAACACCCTCTACCAAGGAAAAGGCCACCCGTATTAAATCGGCGCAAGGAGGGGAAAACGGTGTTTCCGACAACTTACAACCTCTAGCGTGGGTCGTCGTCCAGGTGTCCCAGATACAAATGACGCCAGAGGGAGACGAGACGCCCAAGCCAGCCACCGTAAAAGAGAAGAAACCCAGGAAAAACCTCTGACATCCTCAACTGCGACTGGTACCAGTTCCAGTACGCTAGAGTCGCCCTTCTACGGCTTGGGATCATGCTAGAGCTTTGATGGCCACATCGTCCTCGCGCTGCAGAAAATCGCTTGACATTTCAGAAAGAGAGTAAAAAAAACATGAAGGAAAGAAAAGAACATCGAGGCGGCGTGGTTGATCAAGTATAAGTATCCGTTCTTGTTGGGGTACCTTCACAGTCGTTGTCACGAGGTGACCATCCAGTTTCCACCATCCCAGTGACCGTAGAGGTTATTGATCGAGGTTACCCAAGTTCATCAGGCTGATCTTTGTTTTTGTACTAGTCGTTTCCTTTACCACTATTCAATGCCAAGAAAAATGCAAGATCCGGCTACTTACCAGTACTCTCCACCAGGTATAACCTGTTCCGGCACTGATATCCATAACAAAACACTAAGTCAGAAATGGACTCGAATGACGCCAATTCCTACTACTATGAATCAGGTAGAAGTAGAGCCGAAGAGCTGGCCCAAGCACTATTTTGGTCTTTGTTATCACTTCATCAGGAATTTTACAAGAATCTATCTAAATTCGACTAATTTTGGCTACGTTGTGCTAAATTTCAACTAATTTTGACTAATTGTGTGAAAACTAGTCAAAACTAGTTCAAATTGGTTGAAATAAGCTGAATAAGATTCCTGTAAAACTCCTTTTCTACTCACCAACCAGGTCAAAGTATGTCGACGCGCACATCGAGTGCCATTGTCGTTCTCGGATGTACTTGATCGAGTAGTTTTATTCAATTGGATATACAAAAAATCTACGACCGCAACCCACCGAATATCACGGCATATCTTTGGACGAACTCCCATTGCCGGGGACGCTAGCAGCCAATTTGTCGGGGATACTTTAATGTCGAAGGCAGCTATTGCAAAAGTGGCCCCCCATTGATGTGGTAGATATGGGTCTGCATGAGGTGGGCATGCTTGACGTTCACGAGGTATTCTTTGGGTCCATCGAAAGGGACGGCGAGACTCCCTCGGTTCTCGTTCACAGAGGAAAGCTCGTCTTGACCGTGCGTTCCTCGCTTGCGGCATTGAGGATTGATATGAAGGTAGCTCGTACGGACGGAGAATCGGATGAAATGTACACATTAGAAGGATTGCGTGACCGATGTGTTGCGCGGGTAAGAGGAGCTTACGGATTTCAGTTGAGCGGAGATGCGGATGCGGTGGGATGTGGACAGGAAGAACACCGAGCACATGCTTCGATTGTCTTTGCTCCAGTGAGTCAACTGTAGTAGGACGAGTGCAGGCTTGACCTCACAACGATCCTTGTGTATCAAGAACCGGGCAAAAAGTACGTGATTCTGCAAAGTATGTGCGTTGCCAAACAACACATTATATTTACTTCCCTCAGAGCTGTACAGGATCCTATTGGCCAGAACTGGTAGGTGATCTGTTGTATCCTCTGAAATTATAACCTTACTCGGGGATCACACTCATTAATCACTACGGTTTCAAACTAGTATAACGACGCACAGCTTAGTTCGGTGGTGCAGTAGGACCTTCTGATAAGTACGGTACAATCTGGCGCCAACACCGTTTGTCTGCTTCTACCAGTTCGGATGTTCGTTGCGGTGGACCATGGAATACGCTTGTCATATCAACTCGCTACTCTGCACGCACATGTTCGACGCACTGTTCGGCTCTGGTATGACCTGTTATCAACAACATGACCAATCATCGCGACACGCCCGAGGGTACCTTACCAGTCGAACTATCCATGTTCCCACTGCTTCAGCTGAAATGGAAGTTCGTGGTCACACAACTGCGAAGGTACCCCAGTGCTTGAATGCATATAAAACGAAACGCACAAAAATACTGTTTCTCCCCCTTCTGAACCTGTTCTCTTTTATTTCACCTACATTCTCCCAGACGGTGCATAATTCGTCTGTGGGGGATAGGACAACTCACTTTTATTGGACCAAGCTGCCGCCCCACTCTGGACGACTCCTACGCAGGAAAAAAAAAGGCTGGGGACAGCCGCGGGGTCATTGCTTGAAGCCTGAAAGCGGAATGTTGTTGCCGTTGACATTGTATTTCCCTCGTTCGTTTCTGCAACGATAACCACGCTCTAGAATAACGACCGCTTTTTTAGGGCCACTGCTATTTCCTGTCATTGGTGATGTCGACTTATTGATGCGGCCTTTTTATACGGACGGCATGCTTTGGTCGGGTCACAGACCAGGTGTACATGGGACGAAGGACGGGGGAAGAACGGGATGGTTTGATGGCTCAGCGGTAACCCGTGTTCTGTTCAGTGTCACACAACACACCCACGTCGCTTTTCCCGCTTTGTTCCACCACAGCCATCAATCAACCGTCCAAACAACACCATGACATCTACAAAACAAAGTAGACCAAGACGAATATGGGTATATGCAGCTACGTGTCCCCGCACACCCTCCACCTGGGGAATATATCATCCGGTGGCTCCACTCTCAGGAACGGTGTGCCCACTGTCGAGTATCTGGTCGGCCGAACGTCTGCTTGTCGCTGCCCTCGCTGGTGCTTCAGGGTCACCGTCCATCGGGTGATTTTTACGGGGATCAGATGTTTGATAGCTGCTAAGTCTGTGTTTCAGGTTGACAACTCCGGCAAGGTTTGAAGGTGGGATATGCGAGAACCGCTACTGGCCCGATGCACGCAAACTTGGTGGGAAGGGACTCACGTTATTGGTTTTCATGGAGGTGATGGTGGCGGGCGGGCTGATCCGTTGACCCTTGGGTGATTCAAACTGGTGCGCTCCGGTCTGCTGTCATCTTCCATCGCCTAAAAAAACAGGATAGGAACAAAGGGTTCGTTATCGATCTGAATACACAAAGCCCCCGAGATCGTTCGTGACCCAAATACGGTGAGTTGTGTTGTGCTCATCCCATCTGCTCTTCGTGCTATGTCGCTCCTGGATATCTCGTTAAGGAACACTGAGGAAAGGAAGTCGTATGGGTGCCGTGACGGAATTAGTACTTGTAAAGCAAGAGTTAGGTGCCGTGTGGGACCGAACATATCTCCTTGGATAGGGTCATACTCCGACAAGTTTGCAGGCGTGCAAATACCGCTAAACAGGAGTAGAGGAGAGGGTATATAATCCTCTCTTATCTCCGGACTATTCCTCACCCAACACCCATTCACATCCAAGCAATTCATTCTATCATCCTTGAGTACGGCATCATGCAGAGCGTGAGCGAGGTCTTCTTCTGACCCTCTCTTCGATGGAATGGCTGATGATGCTGTCGTGTTACCATTGCAGGTCATCTCCATCCCCGTGAACGAGGCTTGCTGCCAAGGCAGTGAGACTTGCAAGTGCACCTCTACGTACGTGGATTTCTGTTCGAGGTCGGACTCTGTCGTTAACTTTTACTCTTGTTATTCCTCTCTAATCTAGTTGTAGCTGCAGCTGCGGTGACTGCAAGCACTGAATGCGAAAGCTTCTAGCTTGTGCTGACTCCAGCGCAAATTCTAACTTCAACTATGTGTTCTCTCGTCGTGATATTCTTTCCTCGACCCTCGCCATTTTGTGTATGTTTGGTGTAAGAGCAGGAGAACGTGTGTTGTGTGGAGGAATGGCGAGGAGTGCGTTTGTGTTTGTGTTCGTATTGTGTATCGTTGTCAGATGTCGCATCCGATCTGGCTAATGCATATTACTTCAACTTCAACCTGTTTATTCTGCGATTTGCTGACCCCTTCCCACTAGCTTATTATAAGCTGAGGCAGATTTCCCTTGGGGCTGGGTAGATAACCGCTCGCCGCAACCATTTCCGAACCAACAGATGTCATTGATCAATACCATTGTTCAACTAGTCCCGCCCTTAGTGGATTCCTCTACTCAAAGGATGTAGGCGGCTCGGTTCCAGAACTTGTCAGCTCGGCAGGAACACAGAACAGTGACTGAAGTTAGATGAGAGATCTTATATATCAAGACTTTTACGACAAGACTGACGATCATTTGAATGCATGGGTTGATCACAACAAGTTTGCGGCTCAATGGACGTTTGAATGACCCTATGTCGAGAACCCATTTGGCATACTCAGTCAGTCTGGAGACCGAATTGTTACAACTTCCGCGGATTCCTAGTCTGCTCCTCTATGTTCCGTTCGACCAGGAGTGTGTAGTGGGCGCACCGGAAGTTCGAGTGTTTTACTACTGTAGCTACGGTTTTGAGCCTATTGACATGCACTCTCTACCTTTGAGAGTGAAAGACCGATACTATTCCACCATCGGTTGCGCCAGAGATACGAGTTTTAAATAATTATCTCCACCCAAATGTATAGCAGCGATAACATATCGTATATCGTGGTTTCCCGACAGACGTCTGTGCCACGCGGCGTCGCCAACAACCCTCATCACAACCGCTACTCTCGCCTGCTCTAGCACCGATAAGCCATTGTTTCCTTGACCCACCCGCTCATCTTTCGAGCTTTCGATCCCCTCATCCTTCACTGTAAGGTTATATCCCTTCATTCAATAGAAGCGTCTACCATTCTGCTTCCGCGAGCCGTTTCTCGTTGATCTCGTTGTTTTCGTCTTATCTCTCTTCTGTTGCAGCCCCAGTTTCTTTTCTTCGCCAGATCCATCACTCAGTTGCTCCACTCAGTCACCGCTACTCTCTGCTCCACCTGGAACACCTTTTTCTATATCTCCGGTGTTCCCCCCGCACACACTGGTCTCGTAGTGTCCCTCCGTTCTGTCCATCTCATTACTTCCCTCACCGCTTTCCGTTTTTCACACTTGTGGTCTGTTCTGGTTCTAGTAAGTGTTTTATTTTATGCTGTAACATTCATCTCTTACCACTATTTGATGCTAGTCCTGTCGCCTGTCACCTGTCGCCTGTCGCCTCTTCATTCTGTCCATCTATCTGTCCTGTCCCTGCCGGTCCATCTGCCCCTGCCCAAATAATCTTGCCTCCTCCTCTGTTCTGTTTTCCTTTTTTTTTGTGAATCACAAGTCTCACACTTCCACCATATCCGCTCACCCTGCCTTACTCTCTGAATGTCCCCCTTGCCCACCACACTACATTGACACCATTTCCCCATTAAAGTCCCCGTCTTCCTTTGTTCCCTTGTGTGCGCTGTTTCATTGTCTACTCATTCACAAGATCTTTTATTCCATAACTCCATCTTCACCACCTCTGTCTTGTCTGCCAACCCTTCTTTCCCGAGCCTCATTGCTGTGGCGCCAAAGTTTTACTTTCTCCGCTTCACTCCTACCCAAACCAGTATAAAGCTACCTTCATCATGTTTCTTTCCATGAATCCAAAAGATCCTAATGACATGACATTCCAAGTTACAGGTGTGTTCTTGTTGGATGTCCAGTATGCTCGCCCACACTCATTCTTTTGATGTAGTCTGTCAGTTGGCACTCTCCTATCCGCTATCTAAAGAGGAAGAAATTCATGTCACGGTCACTATTGGTGATATTTCCAAAATAACATGTTCTGGTGAAGTATCAGAGGATGGCTTGATAGTAACATGGAACCATCCTTTCCTCTTGTAGGTGCCACTAGATGTATTTAAGACATGTTTTCTTGATTTTATTTCATCCATAGTGTAGCTCCTCCAACCACAATTGTTGGGATTACTGTGTGTATTCTCCCAGAGGAGCTTACTCCTGAATGGGCAAAACAGCCCTTAGGTGATCCATTGGTTACAACTGTGGCTAGCTTGTTGGACTCTGGAGAAACATGGCAATGTGAGTCTTGTCCATATCTTTTGGATTCAGTTTTCTAATGCCTACTAGGCAATCTGCCTGGGTATCCAGGTTCTACAGTACTCTCCATAACAGGAGAAGTCAATGATACACTAGTAGGTTTTATGTGGTATGAATTCTATTTTTCATGTAAAATAATGTGCCTGTATGCTAGGAGATGAAAAATAAGCATGATTGCCTGTCATCTTTGACAAGATACAAAGACAAGCTATATGAATTTGCATGGAAGTTCAGAAATATAGCTTGTGTGAACACACAAGTTGAAGTAAACCTGGCAAGATTGGATCTTTGTCCACTGGGTCATGTAGACCACACTGGGATTCTCAAAGATCTGGGCATAGCATTTGAATTCTGCTATGATCAATATGGAAAAGTCTCAGATCTCAACAGATCTATTGAGATCAGGCAGACCAGGCTTGATCTTTGTCCACCAGATCATCCAGAACATGTTGATGCTCTTGCAGAACTCTCATTATCTTTGTCAAGGCACTATGACATTCAGGAAAAGAGGGAAGACCTAGACAGAGTCATAGAGATGCAGGAGAGATGGCTGGATTTATGTCCTGATGGACATCCAGACCATATCAGGGCTCTTGGATGTCTTGCAACATCCCTGGGAGATTCCTATGGATTATCAGAGAACACACAGGATCTGAACAGGGCCATTGAAATGGAAGAAGAAAGACTGAAACTCTGTCCAAAAGGCCATAAGTACCATGAAGAAGCATTGAATGATCTTGCAGTGTCCATGATGGCACGCTATGAAAGACTTGGTAATATGGCTGATTTGAACAGAGGCATTGATCTTCATGAAAAACATCTTGAGCTTTGTCCACCAAGTCACATGAGTCATGGGCTTGCCCTACAAAACCTTGCATTAGCATTACAAGATCGCTATTGCAAAATAAAGGATGACTCTGATTTACACCAGGCAGTCAAATTGCTTAAAGAAGCTCTAGACATCTACCCAGTTCATCACAGTGATTTTGCATATAATGCTGCTCAACTAGCCAAATCTACTCTTCTCCAACTTGAATCCTCACCAAATGATCCCCTTTCCAATCAACCACTTCCTTCCATGAATGAGGCTTTTGAATTCTATAGGCTATTAAAGAAGTGTGCTCCAGCAGTTTCACTGGATTTGTGGAGTGCCACTCAAGACTGGGTAGGAGATGCTGAAGAGTACCACCACTCTTCAGCCTTGGAGGCTTACCAGACAGCACTTGATACCTTGGATCACTTCACATCTCTGAACTCTTCACTAGAGTCTAGACATGAAGCACTACAAGCAAGAGTAGCTGATCTAGCTGATAATGCATTCTCATGTGCTGTGAGGCATGGCAACCTTCAGAAGGCCATTGAGCTGCTCGAACAGGGTCGAGGAATCCTCTGGAACCAACTTGCACGTTTTGACATCTCAATCAATGCATTGGAGAGTCGGAATGACGAAGGACGGGAGCTAGCTACGAAATTCACACGATTGAGCGCAGACCTCAAGAAGCATGCTCAACGCACTGGTGGCCAAGACCTATACTGGCGAGCCCAGGAGGGATGGCAGCAGGTGGTGGACAAGATTCGTGGTCTCGAAGGGTTCTCGCGATTCTTATTACCCCCGAGTTTTGATGACCTCAAACGGGCTGCCGAACATGGACCAGTCATCATCGTAAACACTAGCGAATACAGCTGCGATGCTGTCGTTGTTCTCTCTGATTATTCACCTATTCACGTACCCCTTCGTTGTTCCCTCGGGGATGTCGTCGAACTGAGTTCTCGACTATTTGAACTCACCCAGAACTCGAACGCCTACGGGCCTAACAGGGAGTTTTATGTGATGGAAGTGTTGCACGACCTGTGGTCGTATGGAGTTGGGAGAATCACATCGATCCTGCAAGACGATATCAAACTCCCTATAGGCTCGCGCATCTGGTGGTGTCCCACGTCGAAATTTACGATGCTCCCATTCCATGCGGCAGGTCCGTATCGCAAGGGCCAGAAGAACCTGATGGATATCTATGTTTCCTCGTATGCACCCTCACTCTCGGCTCTTCTCCGTGCCCGTGAGCGGCTCCGTTCGCAGAAGAAGGCCCGTGAGGATTCAGGATTAGCGGACGTGATTTCATTTGCGGCAATTGGTCAATCACATCCGAGTTCAGACACGAAACTTGGCGCGCTTCCGGAAGTAGACAACGAAATACAGCGAATCAGAAAGGAGACCAACATGCCCTCAAACGTGACACTCAAAACTGTCACCGGTCTTGCGGCATCGATCGAAGGGGCAGTACAGGCGTTCCGAGACCATCGCTGGGTCCACATTGCCTGCCATGGTGCTCAGCACGAAACGAAGCCGTTCGACTCCTGGTTTGCGATGGGCGATGGAAAGCTTACCCTGATGCGTATCGTCCAGGAACGGTACGCCAACTCCGAGTTTGCGTTCCTGTCTGCTTGTCATACTGCAGTGGGAGATGCGTCCACGCCGGACGAGGTACTCCATCTCGCGGCTGGGATGCAGTTTGCGGGGTTCAATGGGGTAGTAGGGACGCTGTGGAAGGTGGATGATGCTGTTGCGCACAATGTGGTGACCCGGTTTTACCAGGAGATGTTCAGATACCCGGTTGTCGATTTCGAGAACGCGGCTGCAGCGTTGAACAAGGCGGCTTTGGATACTGGGACCAAGGTACCATTCGATAAACGAATCGTGTTTGTGCACATCGGAATTTGAGTTTCTTTGATTATTGTACGTTGCCTTCTTTTGTCGAGGTTCATGCATGCTGAAGTTACGTTTTTGAGATGCGTCTCGAATTCGATCTTGTATTACACGTTGTCCTTGGTTTCTGTTATGCATCCCAATAACTTCGTCTGACATAGGTATCTTACAGGTTGTACGATACGACAGATGGTTCTTTTGTTTCTTGACACGTGCTTTGTGCAATTTCTTGTAAATAGCCTCTTGACTTTATCGTCGACCAAAGTTCAGACGGAGAGTGGTAGTAAGGAGGCAACTAAGACTGTTCATCCGATACATACGCTTCTTTGTCAATTGACCTCCTGTTGACAGGGCAACGACGGGGAGGACCGCGGGGACGCAGCTGCTCGATCTTTTTCAATTCGTATCAGTTATTGCTGGACTTGTGTGAAGCTCAGGGCAATATGACACACGCCAGAAGTCGACCTGCGCTCAGTTCCGGTCAGCGTCGTTGACAGACCCCCAGTTTAAGGGGGGAGATCTTGTACTACTGTCTACCAGGAACCGAGGGCGAAAGAATCCCTCCAGTTCCGGGTGAAGACCGTTTTGGCATATTACAGCAAATGTTTGATACTATTGAAGACATAAATATCCCAAGCGTCCTGGCCGGCCGTCGGGCGAATTCTTGAAAAAAACGCTCATTGACAAGCTGGAATCACGGACAGATGCGAGAACATTGTCTTCATTCACGAAGTAGGTGGTGTGTATCCAAAAGCCGTCGACGTCTACGAGCGCCTCTTCCGGGTCGATTCTACTTACATCCGTGTCGAACATGTCCCTGGAATCCTTTGAATAATCCGGGCGCAGGATAGCCCCTTCGTGGTACCGAAAATGGAGAGCGTGGCGAGATCGCCCCCCGATGCGACAGAGGGGATGCTGTGGTGTGAACGATTTCAGGTGAGCTAGTTTGGACGTAAGAACGCGTCCATGGAGATACCGACGGGCTCGCTGTTGGTACCGGGATGGATGCTTTTCTTGTACCTGCCTTTGTAGTTTCTTGAGTATTTTGTTGTAGCCGTCAATCTAGCTGAGAGTATCGTTAACAATGATGGCCATATTGTTGTCGTCGTCAACGAGGGCGTTCGCGAAGGTGGACGCAATATATTCGATTGGTCAATCCTAGAAACTGGCCAAGAGTGCGTACAACGGGGAGGACACCTGGCTGGGAATTGAATTTTGACTTTGACCGAACCTCCACGTGACTGAAATCAAGTTAACGCGGAGTTTTAATCTATCCGCGTATCGTCGACCGTACAGGTCTGTGGTTCTCTTCACCACTAGTGCGTTGGTTTTTCCCTAGATCATCATTGTTGCTGCCCTCTCTGTCTCTGTCCGCTATCCTTTGGCCATCCTAATCCTGTCTCCGACGGCCGCTGCCGTCAATACCATCCTCTGGCGCTGACCACTCTGCCTGTCTCAGTCTGTCGTCCTCCACCAGCCACTGCCGTTCCGCCAGCTACTGGAATGCTGTGTACTTTTATGCTAACACGTGAAATGAAAAGCGTCAGTCAACACTAAGACTGATGTTAGCAATGTGAGGATGTCTGGCATAACATCGGGTGAACGATTGGAACATCTGGTCAAAGAGGGGGTCGGCGGGGTATCCTTGATCTTCAGTGTTACTGATTATGAAGCTGATAACTGAAATAGGTGAATCAATTACGACCGCTCAGCACAAGTGTCACATTGTACATGTACGTGAGCAAACTGACCTTCGAAGCTGTTCTCACATCACCGACGTTCACTTTACCCACTCATAAATAGCAGCTGGCCATGCACGCACGTGTCGATCTGTTGTCCTCGATGCGCCATTCGGTTCCGGGCTATAGACCGCGCCAATACTCCCTGGAGTACCCTGCCAGTCGATTTTTTCACATTCCTGTGTTCCACTCCGCTCGTTTTGCTTTTGTGCTTGAATAACTGTTCGCCATGACGAATCTGGAAAGTTGGCAAGTCAATCCCTATATTGATAATACCCGCTTCGACCGTTCAGTATTAAAGCTGCCGTGTATGCGCCGGTGGATGCACTGTGTTGTGACTTGGCTTGGTGGTCAAATAACTGTGAAGGCACCCCAGTGCTGGAACGCATATAGAGGCGAAACTCACTTAACTTCACTGCTTCTCCCATTCTGGGCCCATGCCTGCGGATTCTTTACCCTTCTTCACACAAGCATGCCTATTACGAAGCGAGCTAATACTCCCTTGCCACTTAGACGTGGCTTAATTTTGACGTGAGAGGAAACCTGCCGACAATTCGGGAGTCATAGCCGCAAGTGGAACGACGTCATCGTCCACGCTTTCTGCGTTGCGTGCGATGGCTAAGCACACATTCCGGAGTGATTCGGGGCCGGTGCCGTTTACCATCCTCGCTGGTACCTGCTCACCGGCATCGCCTTTTTAGATGCATGACGTGCTTTACTCAAGCTAGACGACGCGCCTCCCCTTGTCGCTTGCAACTCTCTGGAGACCCATACGAAGCCGGGGCCCGCCCAAGGGGAAACTGCGATGCTTCGATGAATCGGCGAGAGGCTGCGACCCATTCGATCACTTATGACCGCAACCATCTATCGACCATTCAATCCTGACCTTGCCACAAGCCCAGCTATATGTTTTCCTGTCCTGATTTTCTTTCCTTGATCCTCGCCGTGGATGCAGGTTTAAGTGTTGGAGCGTGGGCGAGTGCGTGTTATAGAGAATGGCGAGGACTATGTTTATGTCTGTGTCTCTATGGTATATCGTCGTCAGATGTAGGATGTATCACCCGGTCTGGCCGATGTATATGGTTACCTTCAATTTGACTTGCGCGTTGTGCGGTCTACCGACCTCTTGCCACCAAGGATTTGATCGAGTACCAGCATCTTGCTCGACAGGATCTTGGCCTTGGACCCAATGGCGTTACAAGTCAAACCATATTTTCCTGGAGCTTGAATATTTAAATTCAGAGCTAGTCACGCGCCGCAATTCATGAATTTAATTAACAGATACTATTGAACGATGTTACTATTTAGCTAATCCAGCCTCTGGTAGGTTCCTCCTCTTGAATCGGTACAACGAATGTAGACCGTCTACTTCGGCAGTTTGAAAGCAGCCTTTCCTTCGACCGCCAGACTTCAAAGTTCCAAGGCCGATCATTTCAACACATGCATGGCTCGAGCCAAGTTGGCAGCTGAGTGAATAGTATTTGGTTGCATTCACCTTAGGAATCTACATCTTGAAAAATCTACTCATTCGTTGCGAGATATTTCCGAGGTCTTGATCGAATGTTAGATACTTTGAAATGTGGCCCCTAGGGTCCTGTCTACCATGCACTTCAAGTTGTTGGAACAGACTTTCCTTGAGCTCGAGTAGGACTTTGGTGGGTGTGTCTGATCGGCACGATGAGGCCATGAGCCCGGGAACTTCGGAGTACAGAAACGCGACCGAAGACGGATATTACATTTTTATTGCCTCAATGTCGACTCTTATTTGAATGCATGTGTGGGACAAGCCAAACGACATTTCAACAGATTCACACGCCAGGAGTCATGCGGTGGCCTAAGAAGAATCAATCGGAGGCCAAATTGACACGACTCCCGATAGTTCCGATCTGGACGTTCCGTTCGGCAGGAGAGTATAGTGGTAGCGCTGGAAGTTCGAAAATTTTGTTGTAACAATAATTTTGAGCCCGCTGACACGCATTGCCGAACTTCAAGAGCGAAAGACAGACACGGTTCCACCATTGGTTGCATCTAAAGATGTGTGAATTTCCATCCAATCGTATAGCGGCGATTAGATAGCGTGCTTTTCCGACGGACGCTCGTGTGTGACTCGGTGTTGTGAACAACTTCCACCATCACTCTGTCACCCGCCCTATAAGCTATTGATTCCTTGACCATCTCTCCAGCCTTTGGTCTCGTTCCTCCTCTACTACATCCCTCGGTTTAACCAACTCAAGTATCATTCCGATTCGTGAGAATCTTCCATCTCGTGTCAATCTCATCGCATTCGTCTTATTTATCTTCTGCAATAACCTCGTTGTCTTCTCCTTTTGTTAGATCCCTCTCAACCAATTGTCGTGCTCAATCTTCTCCACTCTCAGCCGCTTCTTTTTCCGTCAGCCAACCTATACTGGTTCTGTAGTGTTCTCTGCTCTATCCATCCCAGTTTTCCCTCCATTTCTTGCTCCCTTTCGCACTCCTGCTCGTCCCTTTTCCCACCCGTACCTTCTCCTAGCGTTGCATTATTGTGCTTCGCCCGTCCGATCGCTCTAACCAATACATCACGACATTCATAAGCTATCATAAGCTATCACACACTGACAAAGCCTGATCACAATCCTGTTTCTTCCATTCTCCTTGTTCCCGTAAGTCACACGAGTCATAGGTAGGCATCCATTCTTGATCTGACTACTTTCTGTGCTAGTCTCATTTCCGCTGTTCCCTTGCCAGCTCTCCGTCTATCATTGTTCATCTCCTCCGTTGCGTTTATCTCCATTGTTTCGCTCTCCCAGTCTACACTGGTCCTAGTGAGTTTTTATATTATGCTTGACTGTTCATTTCTTATCGCTTATAGTACTGGTCTCATCCTAGTCTGACCGTCTGCTATCCCTTCATTCTATCCGTCCCCCAGTCCTATCCTTGCTAGTCCCTCGTCTCTCCATCTGTCTCTGTCCAGCTAGTCTTGCCTCTCGCTTTCCTTAGTTCTTCATCGCATCGTGTATTATCAGTCTCCCCCCTTCATCCCAGAATTCCCCCATTCCGCCCTACTACATTGGCATCCTCGCCCTATTAAAAGCCCACCTCTTGTGTCCCCTCAGAGTTGCAACTGTATCGGCTCTTGCCCGATCATTCCATTGCTCACTTTCCTGCTCAAACATCTTGGTATCCATCACCACCTTATCTGAGTCTGTCTTCTCTTATACTGGTCTTGTCAACTATTGGTTTGATTCAGTTGATAGCCACCTGCTTCAATGAGTTTAAAAGATCTCAACGATGTGGCTTTCCGAGTCACAGGTATGTCCTTGTAAAATGTATTGTATGCTCATGCATTCTCATTTTTTTGATGTAGTTTGTCAGCTGACACTTGTTATGAAACCTCCTATTTTCCTAGTATTTTCTATCGATTTTTCCAGCCTTTTATCTTTACTTTTCAGGTCACGTGACTTTCACTTATTCAGACATCCACTTTTCATAGTCACGTGACGTGTCACATGACCAATTAGGTAATCTGGTCCAGACCCATGACTCAGCAAGTCATGTGATCTGTTCTAGACCCAATGACGTCACTATGACATCATTTGTTCTATCACATTCTAATCAATAGCATTAGTCCCTCTTATCTTTCGCTGACTGATGCTCTATTGGCGCCAGCCAATAGCAGATTGGACTCTTATCATAGTATAGTTAGTAGCCAATAGCGTTAGTCCCTCCTGTTGAATCAAACCTTAATTAATGTAGCATAGCATGGTCTGTGCGTAGATAGCTGTAATATAAATACTGAGTGTGCAACGACTGGAATTCCCAGTCTTGTTCACTTGGGCATTATCTGGGATCTAAAAACCAGGCCAGTACAAGTGTTTGACTAAGTCCCATTATCCTCGCCCCAGCATTCACTTGAGTGTTGGTGTTT
>JBBPKO010000686.1:0-14636 GCA_038089295.1 Xerocomus amazonicus
CTTCACTCTATTTCTTGTCAGTCTTGGTGGAATACTGTAAGATTGTCCAGCCAGTGTGGAACCATTAGTCCTTGAGGCTTAAGGTCATAACAACAATGTCTATGATCATGAACTCCTTGCAATCATCTGCGCACTGTCTGCCTGGAAACACTTTCTTCGCAGATCCTCTCATTCAGTCCAGGTCTTTACTGACCATAAGAACTTGACATACTTCCGTCAACCTCAAAAGTTGAACTGCCACCAGGCTTGCTGGTTTTTAGATCTTACTGATTATGATCTCCAGCTCACCCATGTCACTGGATGTACCCTTACTGCCCCTGATGCTCTCTCCCACTGACCAGACCATCTTCCTATCAACCCTATTGACAATGCAAACATTACCCTTCTCCCTCCTGTTACGATTTTCATGTTTTTCATCCGTATTCTTCGTGAGCTGCTCTTATCGTTCTTATCATGATCAGATCTCCTTTATCGATGGACACTCTTTTTCCTTCTAGGCAATGATCGTTATCATGCCTCGTGTTCCCTATCAGATCCCCAACTGATTACTATCGCCCCAAACCCCAACTGATCTTAATCATAGCCCCATAGATTGCTACGATAACACTTAGTCAGGGTGGTCTGTGCATCACTGGGAGTAGTATAAATACATAGTGCCATGTACCTGTAGCAGTAAGCTAGTTCTACGCAATCATACGTTGAATTAGACTTGTCCTCATCGCTACGAGACTTCGCCTCAAAGCCTTGAGTAGTATCTTTCGACTTAACCCTCGACAAGATACTCAAAGCATAACAAAAGAACTAGCTTCTTCCTCACTGGAGGTTATCAAACGCCAGCATTCCACCCACATTCCGCCCCCCTTCGTCGAGTAGCGACGACGACAGTTCCGCTACTCACTCTCACTCCTCCTCCTACCTCTCACCGTCTCCAATCCACGGGGATATTCCTCTTCCCACAGAAGAGCTCTCCCCTCTTGACGTAACACCTCTTGCACCCCCACCCCATCCCTTTCCCGCTATGGAAGAAGCCCTGGAAACTCTCGGAAACCCTCCATGCCCTATTGAATTAAAGGCCGGACTGCCCGGCGACTTCTCTGGAGACTCACAAGATGTACCACATTGGGGAATGGCCATGACAGCCTTCTTTACTCTGAACCCAGAAATTTACAACACCGATGGAAAGAAGATGCTTGTAACGTTGAGC
The DNA here is from genome assembly GCA_038089295.1 of Xerocomus amazonicus. Lineage (NCBI taxonomy): Eukaryota > Fungi > Basidiomycota > Agaricomycetes > Boletales > Boletaceae > Xerocomus > Xerocomus amazonicus. The sequence continues at coordinate 1,205 of JBBPKO010000686.1, forward strand.
AAAATGACTAAAGGCCAAGGGCAGGCCTTCGCAGAGAAGTGGTATCGCCAGATCGGGGACATAGCAACCCCAACAGGTCAGAAAACGTATGATGCCATGATGGATGACTTCCGAAAGACGTTCTTCCCATTTAACTACAAAGACATGGTGCGAAGAAAAATGATGGATACCATACAGAACATCCGAGAGAAGGATGGATTTCAGAACTACATCGCAGATTTCCAGTTACATGCAGCACGGTCGGGAATAACTGACCAGAACACGCTCATCGATGCCTTCGCATGGGGACTAGACCCTCGTCTGGCGCAAATGATCCTCTTGTCTGCCGTCGTCCCAGACACCCTCACTGGATGGGTCACCGACGCTACCAAATTTCATGTTCAACAGCAGCGTATCGCTGATCTCTGTCAAGGGGGGACTCTTGCAGCTCATCGAAGAGACCCCAACACTATGAACATCAACGCTATCACCCTCTCTCCAGCAAACAAAGCCAAACACATCCGGGAGAACCACTGCTTCTTATGTCATAAAGTTGGATGCTGGACAGGAAAGCATCGTGGAGAAACAAGAAACCTACCCCCTACCTGCCCCCCATCCAACAGATCCTTCTCCTCCCCCTCTCGGTTCTCCGTTTCTCGTCCTCCACCACCATCGACACCGTCATCACCCAGCATTAGGACCACACCTGTCCTCATACCTGATCTCCTATCGTCAACCACTGAACAACAGACACCAGCCACAGAATTAACTGCATATGTCGCTTCCCTAGTCGAGAAGGGGAATATGTCAACAAACATTAAGGCCAATTTGAAGGCTTTCTATGAAAGGGAACAAGAGGATCCCCAAGCAATGGACATTGCTAGACTTACCGTCCAGGGTTTTTAAACAGGAGGAAAGACCAGTCGACACCTTCCCCTCCTATGAAAGTAGCAGCAATGTATTCTAGCCAGAACAATGAGAATGCTATGCAAATTCCTTTGTCTCTGGCTACTGCCACAAAGAAAGTCGACCTCCTCGCTCTTGTTGATAGCAGGGCTTCCGGAAACTTTATCGACAAGGCCTATGCACAACAATTACACCTCCCTCTCCTACCTCTCCTCCCTCCTCTCCAAGTTAACAATGTAGATGGAAGTAAGAATGGAGGAGGTTCCATTCGATGGAAAGCAAGGATCCCGCTTAAATTTCAGGACATCTCTTGGACTGAGGAACTACTAGTAACAAACTTGGGAAAGGAACAGATTATCCTCGGTTTTCCTTGGTTGCAACAGGCGAACCCCAATATTGATTGGGCTACGAACACAATCCATTTACCACCACCCTTCAACGATCCTCCTCCTCATGCTCTCCACTTTCTCTCTGCTTCCCCCAACACAAAGATAACTCGACGACTTGCTCGAAGAGAGCGTATGAAACACGAACAAATCATCACTAAAACTACTATCGCAACTGATCTCGCCCAGCAAAGCAAAAAAGTAGAGAAAACACTCCCCTCGTTTGTAGCAGATTATCAAGATGTGTTTGATGAACCAACAGTAGGAACCTTACCTCCTTCCTGATCCTTTGACCACACCATCACCCTCACCCCGGATTTCTCCCCACAAGTAGCCAAAACGTATCAACTAAATCCCCAAGAAATGGCTGCCTGTCGAAAGTTCCTTGATGAGAACCTCGCAGCAGGAAGAATAACCCCTTCCACCTCTCCATAAGCCTCTCCCTTCTTCTTCATTCCAAAGAAAACTGGAGATCTACGACCATGCCAAGACTACTGCTATCTGAACGAACATACTGTTAAAAACACCTATCCCCTCCCCCTCATTCTGGATTTAATTGATAAACTTCGAGGCTCACACATATTTACCAAGATGGATATCCGCTAGGGATATAACAACGTCCTCATTAAGGCTGAAGATTGATGGAAAGCCGCCTTCATCACTCCTTTCGGGCTATTCAAACCTACGGTGATGTTCTTCGGATTGTGTAATTCTTCCACCACTTTTCAAGCCCTGATGAACCATCTTTTCCGAGATTACCTGGCTCAAGGATGGCTAGTCATTTATATGGATGATATCCTCATTCACTCGACAGAATTGGAAATTCATCATCTCCGTACTCAATTGGTTCTAGCTCGCCTGCGAGAGCATTCCCTCTTTCTCAAACTGTCGAAATGCACCTTTGACGCGTCCTCTATAGAGTATTTGGGATTGATCATCACTCATAACTCCATCGGGATGGACCTGGTTAAACTTTCGGCAATCATGAAGTGGACTCCCCCTTCGACCGTCAAAGGAGTTCGCTCTTTCTTGGGATTTTGCAACTTCTATCGAAAGTTTATCCCCAGTTTCTCCACTCTTGCTGCCCCCCTCTATGCTCTTACGTGAATTGCCCATCCATGGGATTGGACGCCTCATTGTCAGCAAGCTTTTGACACTCTGAAACGGCATTTTACCACTACCCCAGTCCTCCTTCTTCCCGATCTAACTTCCCCTTTCTTTGTGATGACGGATGCCTCCCTTCTAGCCACGGGCGGCATTCTCATGCAGCGTGATGCTAATAGAGATCTCCATCCTTGTGCTTACCTCTCGCAGACACTCTCCCTTGCTGAATGCAATTACGATATCTATGATCGAGAACTCCTCACCGTCATCCATGCCTTGGCGGAATGGAAACACTATCTACAGGGGACCGGACTGCCGGTCATGATCTATACTGATCATAAGAATCTGGCATATTTCAAGCAACCTCACCGTCTTTCCTAGAGACAGGCTCGCTGGATGTTGTTCCTCCAAGATTTTGATCTTTGCTTCTCCATCCAACCAGATTCTTCAATGGGCCCTACGGATGCCCTTTCCCGTTCCTCCTCTTCTGACATGTCTGCAGACAATGCCGATACTACTCTCCTTCCCCCCACCCTTTTTATCAATCTCATTGACGCCACACTCCAGGAGAAGATCGCACTCTCTACTCCCTCGGACCCATTGGTCCTTGTTACGCTTGGTCCGGGTAGGAACGAGCGTAGCCCTTGCAAGAGGGTTCTGGATCTTGGCCTTCGAGCTGAAGGTATTGTTGCCTCACAAGCCGGAGGTCTTGGATCTAGGTATCGGTGAAGTAGAACGTCCAAGAGGTTCACAGAGTAAACGTTGGAGAGACCAATGGATCTATTGACTGGTAGGTCACAAGATACAAGGGAGAAACTACTTGAGGAATCTACGTACTCGGTCGCCAGTCTAAATAGGTATTCTATCGGTGCACAGACCAAGCTGTGTCTTACTGCGGAATGACTCATAGTGAGTCATGTCGAGTCATAGCTATCGTATCGTGGCAACCATCAAGGAAGGGAAGAAACAGGGATACAAGGCAAAAGAACAGTCTATGCCTAGAATGGGAATAGCGTCCAAGTCGTGGGATGAATAGACAAGTTCATGGAAAGGTTATCATATGATCGGAAAAGGAAAGATCAGGGAAAGATAATCGAGTATAGGGGTAAGAAGAAGAAAACGTAACATTACCCCCTTAGTACGGTGAAAATCACCGTATTTTCAAAAGAACTCTCAAAGAGAAGAGAAGATCGGAGAGCTGGTGAGGTTCCCATATCCTATATCATCAATGGGGTCATCGTAATCAGTGGGGTTGGTAGTAGGGGGAGTAACATAGTCGATAAACGATGTAGTCACCGTGGTAGGGGGAAGGGTGGAAATGGTGGATAAGGTGGAAGTTCCTACTAAAGTAGGTTCTTCGTTCTCCCAGGCCGGGGTTCCCCATCCTGCATCAGCTTGATCTGAAGGTGAGGGGCTAGGTTTGCGGTGTAACGCGGTCATCTGCTCGTTGAACCTTTCGTTGAATTGGTATATTTGCTCCCTCATCCGCTCAGTAGAGGCTGAGATGAGGGCGGTGGTTTCGTTCATTGACAAGATCAAACGGTTTGCCGTCCCGTCATCCCAGTGCGCTGGTGTCGGGTAATAAGATCCTGTGGAGGAGGGTGTGTTGGTTCTGACACGTTGGCTATGATGAGAAGAGGACGACGAGGAGGAGAGCGTTTGGGGTGGCGATCGTCGAGTAGCTGGACAGAAGGATGGCAGATGTCCTGGCGAATATTGTTGGCAATGAGGACATTCGTAGAGTTGACAGTCTTGTTTTAAATGTCCGAGATGGCGACAAAAGAAGCAGGCCCGGTGATATTGTGGATGGTTAGGGGGTAAGACCGGTCCTTCTTGTGTCCTAAGCCATTCTGCGATTCTTGCTCGTTCGATCTGGTTCATTACTCATTGGAAGGTCTCTTCCTCTCTTGGGGTAAGAGGAGCCAACGTCGTGGAGGGGGTGGATACAGTCGTTTGGGGGTTTGGTTCTGTGGGGGGAGGAATAGGGATAGCTGGGGGGGAGATGGATCGTTGGGAATGATCAGGGTTGCGAAGTGCTCTGGCCCTTCGTTCTAGCGCAAAGTCTACGCTATCAATCAGTTCGGTCATCTGTAACTGGTGTAATACAGCGAGTAAATGCTGTTGCAAGACGGTGAGTCGGAGTGCTATGGTGGAAAATGCCCGAGGAATATCCCGGGCGGGGAGTAGATCTGTTTCATAGATATGGGTGATTGCTAGTAAAGCTGCGTTCTGGTTGTAAGCCTTAAGCATCCGTCCTAGAGGGGAGTCTTCGTCTAAAGTTTCGTCTAGAGCGATGGTCAAACGGGAATCTTCTAGACGGTCTTGGAGGTGGGTAAGGGTTTCGTCGTCGAATGGAACTAAGAGGTCGGCATAGGATGAACGGGTGACAATGGAGAAGTTGTAGGGGAGGGAAGTGGTGTTTGCAGAGGACATGGTTTAGTGTTGGTGGGATTTGGTCTGGGAGTAGAACGTCTTGGGGTGAGCCTTTTTATAGGATTCTAAAATCTTCTTGGCATTTTTCAAGTTCCGCTCTGGTTCCCATGAGTCATCTTCCAGCAGATAGCCCTTCCATCAGATCAAGAAGGTTCGGTTATTGGGCGGACCTCGATGTTTTAATATCTGCTCTATTTCAAATTGTTCTTCGGATGCTATTAGGTCTGGAGGAGGTTTGGGAAAGTTTTCCCCATGAACATCGTTTTCGCGATAGGGTGATAGGAGTGAGGCATGGAACACCGGATGTATTTTCCATGTTTGTGGGAGTCGGAGTCTGTATGATAGCGGAGAGTAGACTTGCGTGATCATAAAGGGTCCTTCTCTTTTTGGTGCGAATTTCGGGTTTTGAACGGAACGTCTTAAATTCTGTGCTTCTAACCACACTTTGTCTCCTTTTTGGAAGGGATTAAAGTTCTTGGTGGTTCGAGATCTCATGACTTGTTGTGCTAATTTGTGTGCTGCGAGGGCTTCGTTTCTTGCAAACGTGAGGAGTCGAAGACGTTCCTCTACTGCTGGAAGGTCGGTTTCTGCTAGAATGGAGGGGAGAGAGCGGGGTTCATAGCCCATCATCAAGAAGAACGGGGATTTGTTTGTTACGGAATGGGGGCGGTGATTGTGCGCGAATTCGGCGAACGTGATGTTCTCCGCCCATGAGGTAGGGTTACTTCCGCAGTAGATTCGTAAGTACGTTTCTACTTCTTGGTTTACGCATTCGGTTTCTCCATCGGTCTGAGGATGGTAGGCAGTTGAGAGAGATAAGTCATATCCGAGGATACGACCAAGTTCTTTCACAAAGGAAGAGGCGAATTGTGGACCTCTGTCAGAGATGATCTTATCATACAGGCCGAATCGTGAGTATACCTTTTTGAAAAATAAGGCAGCGATGTTTTCGGCGGTGGCAGTCTTCTTGGTAGGGCAAAGGATTACCCTCTTAGTAAGGCCATGGTCGACCACGACCAAAAGAGAGTCGAAGCCATCGGAGGTGGGCAAATCGGTGATGAGGTCGCAAGAAAGTTGTTGGAAGGGTCGTGAGGTGGAGGAGGGAATAGGGAGGAGAGGGGGAACGGTAGGATGGGTATTCATCTTGTTTTGTTGGCAGAGAGCGCACCCGTCCACGTAATTGCAAACGAAGACAGCGAGGCCCGGCCACCAAAATTCGGAAGCAACCATTTGTCGGGTCTTAAGAACACCAGGATGGCCCACAGTGGGGTGATCATGAGAATGAGCGACAACAGCTCATCGAAGGGAAAGATCGTTAGGAACATAGACATGGCCCTGGTAGGTGAGAACACCTGCATCGTATTTCCAATCGGAAAGGCGAGAACGGAAATGAGTGGGTACTTCACCCGCTAGGGCGTGAAGCGAGTCAAGGACAAGGGGATCGGTGGTGGAGGATGAGGCGATCTTCTGGGTCAATTCTGTGTCGATGAGGGAAATGAAGAGGTCGGGGGGAAGGAGGGTAATATTTTCATTGTCGAGGGGTTCATCAGGAAGATGATCGGGTCAGTGAGATAAGGCGTCTGGTACGGTAAGGGTGCGTCCAGCGACGTGGGTGAGGTGAAGGTCATAATCGGCGAGATCAAGCAACCATCTAGCTTGTCGATGGTTGAGTTTCTGTGGTTGTCGGAAGTAGGTTAGGTTTTTATGGTCGGTAAAAACCTGGACTGGGTGAGGGGATCCACGAAGAAAATGCTTCCAGATGGAGAGGGCACGGATGATGGTGAGAAGTTCTTGATCATATACGTCATAGTTTCGTTCTGCGGGGGAGAAGGTCTGAGAAAGATATCCGCAGGGATGCCAGGTGCCATTGATATCGGTTTGAAGTAAGACGCCTCCGGAGGCATAAAGGGAGGCGTTGGTGGCAATGGTGAATGGTTTCGTATGGTCTGGTAACTGCAGTAGGGGTTGAGCTTGGAACATTCGCTTCAATTGTTCGAATACGTTCTGGTGTCGTTCTTCCCATTCCCAAGGTTGGGATTTCTTTGTGAGATCTAGGAGGGGTCGAGCTGTGTCGGAGAAATGGGGAAGGAATTGGCAGTAGAAATTGGCAAATCCTAGAAAGGAGTGGACATCTCTGACTCGTTTCGGCATTGGCCAATCCTGAATTCCAGCCAACTTAACCAGATCCATAGCCAACTCGCCATCCTTAATAATCATTCAGAGATAATCAACTTCGGGAACGTTGAACTTGCATTTTTCTAATTTGAGATATAAGTCAAGTTCTTTCATTCGTTGGAGAACTTGTTTGGTTTGTCGCTCGTGTTCGGCTTGGTTGGTCGAGAAAATCAGGAGATCATCCATATAGATAATCAACCATCCTTCTGTGATCATGTCGCAGAAGGAATCATTCATAAATCGTTGAAAGGTGGCTGGGGAGTTAGACAACCCAAAGAACATTACCGTGGGTTTGAAGAGGCCATGGTGGGTGATAAAGGTGGCTTTCCATTGGTCGCCATCTTTGATTCGGACATTGTTATATCCCCAGCGAACGTCAAACTTCGTGAAGTGGGACGCTCCTTTGAGTTTGGAGATAAGATCTGAAATTAAGGGAAGAGGGTACGCGTCTCGGATGGTATGTTCATTGACATATCTGTAGTCCTGGCATGGTCTAAGTCCTCCGTCCTTCTTTTTCACAAAGAAGAAGGGAGAGGCCTGGGGGGACTTTGATGGACGAATCTTTCCAGTTTTGAGGTGCTCGTCAATGAAGTCGTCTGCGGCCTTCTTTTCATCGGGGGATAAAGGGTAGATCTTCGATATCTTTGGAACAAAGGTTTCTTTCATATTTAATGCATGGTCGTACGGTCTGGAGGGTGGTATATGTTCAGTGGCCTCTTTTGAAAATATGGAGGCGAACTCTTTGTATTCTTTAGGTAGGACAGCTTTTGGTTTTGTTTTCTTGGCAGCTATGGCTAGCTCCATTGACTGGGTGAGTCGAGCCACGATCCGTGAAATTCTTGAGTTGATGACCATTCGTCCCTTCATTCGGTGAAGGGTTGAGATGGTATAAAAGTCTAGCTGTCGATCTACCAGCTCTTCTGGGGTGTCGTTCTCGAGATACCGGTGAAGCCCTTCAACTTCGATATCATCGAGGACTATATGTTTCGGGGGGGGTTCTGTCGTAGCTTTTCCTTTGGATAAATAGGAAGCTCTGGCTCCGACGTGTTCGAGGTAAAGATCCAAGGATTTGTCCAAGGATTCGTCTAGGGTAATAGTTCCCTTTTTCCAGTCAATGACTGGGTTCGTCATCTCCAGCCAGGGGGCTCCTAGGATGACGTTCTCTTTTCCACAGTTCATAACGTAGAGTTTACTCTTTTGTGTCTGTTCGCCTATCTTCATGTAAAGAGTGGTGGAGAAGCGAACAGTTGTGTTAAGAGTTTGATCTGCATTTCGAGCTACTATGGGTCGTGATAGTTTCTCTAGGGGTAGTTGATGCTTTTTTGCGAAGTGGTGGTCGATGCAGGAAATTTCCGCTCCCGAATCTATAAGGGCAGCGATGTCGACGGTTTTCAGAGTACCTGTGGTAGCAATCAATTGAATTGGAAGTCTAAGCGACTTGGAACGTCGCTGTGCTACAAATACAGGAGAACAGGTCACTTTTGAAATGGAGGGTGCTGACGTCGATCCAGTCCTCCCGTCTAAAAATCCTTTGGTTCGAAGAGGCGGGTGGATAGCCTTCCCACCACTTCTTCTTCGGCATCATGGAACTCTTCTTCGTCCGGTTTCCCTTTTTCTGCTTCTATCTTTCGCACTTCCTTCCGTTCCGTTCGCTTTTTGCTGCTGGGGCAGTTCCTTGACATATGGCCTTGTTGGTGACAATTAAAACAAAGGCCTCGTCGTTTGTGCATTTCGACTTGTTCGGCAGTAAGCTGGTCCACATCCATCGCGTTTGGATCACGAGCGGAGGAGGTGGAAGGAGTGATTTGTTGAAAGGGGGGGATGTAAAAGGTGGTAGGGGAACGGGAATAGAGTTTCTCAATTCGATCTGCTAGATCCCATTGAGTCTTGAAGTGAACGGCTTTTGTGTACCATTCACTGATCTTGGTTGGGACAGTATCCATTGATTGGATTCGTCGCATCAGAGGTGGGGGGAGTCCTGTGGCAAAGTACGAGATTAATACTGCCGAATCTGCAGTTTCGTTTAGTTCGGCTTGAACCGCTTTCATCTTAAACTGGTTGATGTATCCAGTTATGTTTTCATTCTTTCGTACGTGATAGATGGTGAGCCATCCTAACGCTTGGTGTTTCTGGTCTGAATGTTCGAAATCTCCTTTGAACTTGGTGATGAAATCTGTAAAAGTTCCAAAGGTCTGCACGTCCAGCACTTGATTTTGGACGACGGTTGCCCAAGTCAGGGTGGATCCTTTCTTCATATAGGAGAGGGCAAACGCTACCCTCTTATCGTCATTGTCATAGACCTCCTTATTGACGAGGAGGTAGGTCCGTACATTGCTAAGCCAGTCTGCCGCCTTGTGGGGGGCCCCATCATATTCTTCAGGGGCGCTGAGGCGTAGCTCAACTGGTCTTGATCTAGTGGTCATCGATGCGGATGGGAGGAGGGAGGCGAGAACGGTGGAAAGTGGGGGTAGAGTCGGAGAAGGTGGTAATGCAGTCGATGGAGATGCTAGATTGGAGAGTGAAGCAGCGACGGCTGTCGTTTCTGGGTCTGGGGGATCTAAATTGAGATCTTCATCTGTGGAAGTCTCTGTTTCTGAGGACTCTTCTTCCGGAGTCGGAGGGGTGGGGGTTCGTCAGCTTCGATAAGCTCCAAACGTGAGGGGAGGGAGTGGTCTCGGGTTTCTGGGAGGGTTGGAAATAGTGAAAGGGGAGAGGGCACGCACTAGGTAGTGGCGCTATCTGGAAGAAGTAGTTTCTTTTGTTACGCTTGGTCCGGGTAGGAACGAGCGTAGCTCTTGTAAGAGGGTTCTGGATCTTGGCCTTCAAGCTGAAGGTATCGTTGCCTCACAAGCCGGAGGTCTTGGATCTAGGTATCGGTGAAGTAGAACGTCCAAGAGGTTCACAGAGTAAACGTTGGAGAGACCAATGGATCTATTGACTGGTAGGTCACAAGATACAAGGGAGAAACTACTTGAGGAATCTACGTACTCGGTCGCCAGTCTAAATAGGTATTCTATCGGTGCACGGACCAAGCTGTGTCTTACTGCGGAATGACTCATAGTGAGTCATGTCAAGTCATAGCTATCGTATCGTGGCAACCATCAAGAAAGGGAAGAAATGGGGATACGAGGCAAAAGAACAGTCTATGCCTAGAACAGGAATAGCATCCAAGTCATGGGATGAATAGACAAGTTCATGGAAAGGTTATCATATGATCGGAAAAGAAAAGATCAGGGAAAGATAATCGAGTATAGGGGTAAGAAGAAGAAAACGTAACAGTCCTCTCTGCCCTCGAATGGATGCGGGAAGGTTCTCCCCTTTTTCCTCACTCCTCTCGCCTAGACTGGTCTTTCACCGATGGCCTTTTGTATTTTTGTTCTCATCTTTATGTTCCCCCATCTTCCTGCCATTCCCTTGTCTCTTCTATTCATTCTTCTCCGACCGGTGGCCATGGTGGGCAGTTCCGCACCCTTGCCCTTCTTCAATGCGATTATTGGTGGCCTGGCATGTCCACCTTTGTCCGCTCTTTCGTTGCGGAGTGCCCCCTATGCCAATCTTCTAAACTGCTCACTTCCTCCGTCGTTCCCCCTCTGTCCCCTCTCCCCTCCTCTGCGACTCGTCCCTTCCAGCAGCTCTCGGTCGATTTCATCTCTAGCCTTCCCCCTGTTGGTTCTTTTGATTCGGTCATGGTTGTGGTCGACCATGGGCTTACTAAGGGGGTAATTTTCCTTCCGTGCTCTAAGTCAATCGACGCTGCTGGGACCGCCGAGCTCTTTTTCCATCATATTTTCCCCTACTTTGGATTGCATGATCATCTTATCTCGGACCAAGGTCCACAATTCGCTTCTGCCTTCGCTCGAGAGCTAGCTCGTCTCCTTCATTATGATGTTGCTCTGTCCTCCGCCTACCATCCCCAAACCAACGGGGAAACCGAACGGATCAATCAGGAATTGGAAATATACTTATGCCTCTTCTGTAGCAATGAACCCACTTTCTGGCCCGCATTCCTCCCTTTGGCTCAGTTCCATCATAATTCCTCCGTACACTCCTCCACAAAGCAATCTCCTTTCTCGCTCATCCTGGATTATGAACCTTGAGCATACCCAACCCTTGGAAAAACATTCATCCCCGCCTTGACCGACCGATTGGGCAAACTAAGCAAGGCATGCATGGAAGCTTCCGCTGCGCATGAGATAGCTCAACAATTAATGAAGACCAGAATTCATAGCAAGTTCTGTCCGTGGAAAGTCGGAGATAAGGTGTGGCTCAAGGCCTCTAATCTCCGACAAAGTACACCATGGAGGAAATTTAATCCATTGAGGGAAGGCCCCTTCGTTATCACTCAGGTGATTTCCCCTATGGCATATAGATTATGACTTCCCCCGACATGGAAGATTCATGATGTCTTCCACACCTCACTCCTCTCTTCTTTCTGCATTACTCCTGAATTCGGAACCCCAACGCTCCACTGCCCACCAGAAATTATCGATGAAGAGGAACAGTGGGAGGTAGAGCATATCTTACGGCATAAAGGGGAAAAGAAGCAACGGTGGTATCTAATCAAATGGAAGGGGTATTCCCATGCTGAAAATATGTGGAAGCTGGAAGACAATTTAGCCGGCACACAGACCATCCTTCAGGAATATAAGGTGTCCCATCACCTTTGAAGTGTCTCAGATGCCCACTACCTGCCATCTAACCCACATCATGTCCACCGACTCCACCACCTCCCCTGTGTTGCCTAACCCACTCCCTCTCCGAGCCAATCTCCTACCAATTTTCCCTCGTCGACTCCTTTTTGGAGCTATTCTGCAAGATGCCATCCTTATGATGGCAATAGTCACCCATCCTCTCGCCGATGAAGCCATGCTGGAGGCATGCAACCTCTATCTTACCTATTCGACTCTCCGTCTTGTTATGCACCAACTTACTCCTCAAGATCGTCCCCCCGCCTTAGCGGTAGAGAGAAGCATTTGCATAGCACAAGCATGAATTCAGACCTTGGACCTTCTTTTTCTTTTACGTTTTGAAGACGTGGTGAACACGCTTCCTTATGATTTAGTTGAACCGATTTTCTCTCCCCTTCTATGAACTCTTCACCCTGGAGCGCTGCGAAGTTACTTGACACAGGATGATGACCCGGTACTCCCTTGTACCCGCTCGACCCGCTCGCTTTCTCCTTCTCCTACGCTGCTCCCCCATCAACCCGCCCACCAAATAGCCACTGACTCTCCCCCTTCATCTCCCCCCACTTCGTCTCCTTCATCTCCGCCACTCATTCTTCTGACCCTGCCCAATACCTGTCAAACTCCCACACCATCCTCTCGTCGTCGACCTCGATGAAAGACCATCACCTTGTCATTCAGACTTTCCACCTCCCCCATCCGTCATCGCACTTTCTTACATCAGAAAGGAACTCGGGAAGATCCCATTGACATCGACATCCCAACCACTTGGGAAAGTTATTGTGTACATTGCGGAGAATATGACACACACCCAGGAATTCATTGTCCAATCTACTCCTGTCCCGTCTGTCAATAGGTTGCCCCCGGTCATGCAAAGGAGAATTGTCCATCTGGTATCTGTGCCACTTGTGGCCATGCGCACAGCTGGGCTCCTTGTCCTCCTCCAGACTATGCTACTAAGAAAGACGAGGAAGATCTCTATGAACCTACCCCCCTCCCAGCAGAAGACTACGACGAATGAGACGAAGCATGGGCCACGAAGGGTCAATATTGACATCAAGAATGAAGTATCAGTTGGTGACTGATAACTAAAGCCAGGGCTTTTGTTACGATTTTCATGTTTTTCATCCGTATTCTTCGCAAGCCACTCTTATCATTCTTATCATGATCAGATCTCCTTTATCGATGGACACCCTTTTTCCTTCTAGGCAATGATCGTTATCATGCCTCGTGTTCCCTATCAGATCCCCAACTGATTACTATCGCCCCAAACCCCAACTGATCTTAATCATAGCCCCATAGATTACTACAATAACGCTTAGTCAGGGTGGTCTGTGCATCACTGGGAGTAGTATAAATACATAGTGCCATGTACCTGTAGCAGTAAGCTAGTTCTACGCAATCATATGTTGAATTAGACTTGTCCTCATCACTATGAGACTTTGCCTCAAAGCCTTGAGTAGTATCTTTCGACTTAACCCTCAACAAGATACTCGAAGCGTAACACCTCCTGATCTTTTTGTGTCATTAATCAATGCTGAACTTTCTTCTAAGATTGCCTACTCCTCCTCCTTAGACCCTGTTGTCCTTGATGCCCTTCATGCCCTTGCTGGCAAGGTCCCCACTCATTTCTGTTCCCGCCTCTCCAACTGGTGGTATGATGCCGGTGTCTTGACCTATCAGCACTGGGTTTACATCCCAAATGACCTCTCCCTTCAATGTGACATTGTTGCTCGCTCGCATGACCACACTACTGCTGGTCAT
>JBBPKO010000687.1:0-10027 GCA_038089295.1 Xerocomus amazonicus
TCCGCGACAAGGCAGAAATACAGAAATAAATAATTACGCCACTATATTTCTCCCGCTCGCTCGGCGTAGAGTGGCACCACTTCCAGAGAAAACGTGCAGCCATTGAGTACCAGGTGTCCGAATGACCTACCCCCTGCCGTGTTGTTCGCCTCATCACCGCCGCTACTTCTCGTGTGCACCTTACACCACATGATCTATCTCGGATGTTTCTCCGCCTCCTCAAAAGGGGCTTCGGCTTAACTTTCAGCAAGGCTACCACATGATGGTCTGATGATGCATGTGGACGAAAAACAACAACTCGCCCGTCACGCTCTTTTATACACATACCTAGAAGGTGAGTTCACAATCTTTGAATGGATGACTGTTCGACTCTTTCAAAGGCCGAGCCTTCCAGCACCTCATGTATACAAGGTTTCTGATCGCTGTTACGGTTTGATACACGTGAGTCTAAACGGCCAGAAGCGTGACGGAAAGAAGATGCCCATGACTATAGAAGCGGGGAGCAGAATCAGGTTAAGTTCATCTCGACCTAACTGCCATACACACGCAACATTTGGAGAAATCCAATTGGGCTGGATCCTCAAGTACATGTCGCATCGGTTTTGAATCCGTTTTGTTACTAATATCTCGTTTATAGGAATATCCAGTCGGGCAACCGTCAAATCAACCGTCAAATCTTTTCACCCAAATTGTCTCACTCGCAGCTCGTGGCAAGTCCAACGACAGAAGAGGCGGAGAAAAACCGACCCTGCGGGAGCTGGAAAGCTCTATGTAATTTCTGGTTTCATCGCCACCAGCATCGAATGCGCAAATAACACTAAATATGGAGCAAGAGATATAAAACCTCTACCCCCGTGGTCACCCCCTCCAGGTTATCAACACCCAAGCAACTCTTCATCCCCACCGTACATCGCAATGCAGACCGTCAGTGACAATTTCTCTTTGTTTCGCCCAGGTCATTGGTGACCCTGTTTGGCAAACAGGCCTACCCTGTCCCTGCTAATGATGCATGCTGCAAAGGTAGTGAATCTTGCAAGTGTACCTCCACGTATGTGTTTTCTCACCGTCCGACCCATCTATTGACTCTCCCCCCTCTTCTGCACTGTTTGTTCCAGTTGCGACTGCAGCTGCAGTGACTGCAAGCATTGAATGCTGAGCAGTCTAGCTTTACTGTTTTGGCCATATTTCGACAGCCACATGTTTTCTGCTCTGTTTTTATTCCCCCCCCCCCCGTGTACTTGTAAACTTCGTCTTTGAGAGGTGGTGTGGGCGGTTTGAGCCGGAACTGGGAGGATCATATCCACTGGTTATGTCCTTATCTATATCGTGTTACTATCTACTAGAGCTTAGTGTGTGACATGCCGCTTTTTATTCATGAAATCCGCTGTGTGAATTGTTAGAGACCTATCAATATCAAATATGCTCTCTTTCCAGGCACTCTGGCCCCCTCCATGTCTTGGATATGTAACGGGCGCTACGCCTTACGATAGCACATAGTGCCATCACGGCCAACGTAAACCCCTTACTGTAACTACTCTTGATCAGATCGGATCCCACTGGTCACCCTAGCCCCCGCAACAGCCCCCACAACCATCCCCACGGCCCATCCCCACCCCAACCCATGCCTCCTCACCCACCCGTTCCCGTTCACCCCCGTGAACAGTGTGCTCACCACGACGGGCCCCACCGCCCGTCCGACGCACATCGCAAACTGCACTAGCCCGTTGCTCCGGCCGAGCACACCTGGGGACGGCGCGTGCCGCTTGATGAGGAGCATGCTCAGACTATGTGGGATAGCACCGATCTTGGACAGTGCAAGGAGCGCGAGGAGGCCTGTCCATACGAGTGCAGGAATGGACCCCGCCACGGACCGTGAGGCCATGCTGGACGTGTCAGTGTACGACGTGGACGGCGCCGCCGGCGGGTAGGCGCGGACGAGGACGTTGAGGAGTGGGAGGAGGCCAAAGGCGACGGGCCAGGTGTACATGCAGGCGTTGTACGTCTTGGCGTAGTCGAAACGCCGCAGGATGTATGGCATAGCGAAGAACCGGAGGAGGACGGCGAGCATCCCTGCAAACGCGAGTGCGTTCCCGATCGTCTCTGGCTGTTGAGACGAGGTCATGTCCTGTTCAAAAGCCCGAGTCACCTGGTATGAATATTTACCTCGAGCCCCAATCCGCCTGCTTCGACAGGTGTGTAGCAAAAAAGGGTGAAGACGACATCAAACGCGAGGCTCAGGAAGGTCAATGCGAATCCGGAGATCGTTAGTGCCCGTATGGCAGGCATCGCGAGGAGATCCATCACACCAGAACGCTCAGCTGCGTCTGAATCCCCGGCCGTACTCGCTCCCAGAACACCCGAAGCGTGCAAGCTACGATTTGTCGCTTCTTGCTTACTCGGAAGCGTCTGTGGCGTAGCCATTAGTGTATGATCGCTCCGTTTCCATTCGGCTTCTTTTGAATGCATACCTCTTTAATAAGCATATACCCTAGCCCTGCTCCAATGATGGCGCATGCGGCGCTAACGACACACGGAGGGAGATATGGATGTTCTATGAAAATGTTCGAGGAGAAATATTGCGGGTATCGTGTTGCAGCATTCGCCAATGTCCCGCCAATGAGAGGTCTGTAACCTGCGTCATGCGTCTTGAATGCCAAGAGAAAGAGACACGAACCCGATGACTGTGCCAACCGGCCATGCAAGACTATATATTGGTACTGCGAGGTCTTGGTTGGTATCGTCCGTGATCTCGGCCAGAATTGAATGGATGACCGCTACGTTCCCTGCAACCAATCCCCCTGGAGTCTCCAAAAAGTAACCGTTTGAGACTGAGTGATGATGGCATATGATAGAGGGAATGAAACTGACCGAGAAACCTGGATGCGACAATGCTTGCAAATGACGTGGACAGCCCAAACATCATGGTTGTCACCGCGATGCCAACCAGACCGGTAAACACGACAGGACGTCGGCCAACGATATCTACATCACCCATCGTGATTCGTGAGCGGACGTACACAGTGCGACGCTGCTGGTGTTTATGGAGTACTGACCTGATATCTTGCCCCATTGATAGACGGAGAACACTTGAGCGAGCGAGTATGCGCTTTCCTAGTGTATCATCAAGAAGGTCGTCAACGAAGACAAGCTGGAATACAAGTAACCCATGATGCATACTACCAATCCACTATAAAACCCGACCCGTTCTGGCTCGGCGATCCTCAAATCAGCAAGGAGCTGGTTGATGTAAGGGAATATCTGCTGGTAAGCGATGGGATCGACGATGCGAACTGATATGAGAGCGGCGAGTTGCGCTTTTGGGAGTGGGGTTGGCGCCAGTCGCGCATTGACATTGTGCTCGTGCGTTCTGGCGTAGACGGCCTCCTCGTCCTCTATAGGTACCAGGAGGCGCGTTGATTCGTTTGGCTCACCGGGCTCGTTCGCCATGTACGTGCAGTTGGGGGTCGAAAAGTTCAGCTGTCAGGGTATAACGGCATGATCATGTTGTTCAGTTCTCGCCAATTTGGGGGTCCCCCTGGCCCTGGGGTTAGGAGGCGTGCTACGGTGCGTGTCGGACATGCATCCGTCGGCAGAAATTGACAAAGCGAATGTACATTCTATCAGTGCAAGGATGATGGCAACCGACAATTCATGATCGAACCGAGAGAGTTGTGTTTCCCTGTCAAATTACCTTTCGCCATTGATTCGTACAGCCGCTCAACACTCAAGTACTCACTTACAACATCTGTGAGGTGCTAGTGAGGATAGACACTAACCTGTTCGTTGTGATAACAGCTCCGTCACCTGTGTCGTCTTTTAGGATTGCCTAGTACTCATCATGTCGACCGTTATGCTACTCATATGTTGTATCAGCCAAGCAGACGCAGGTCGTGGGCACGCAGATTCGCAAGAGACCAAAGTAAGCAACAACACAAACACAGCATTTCATTTTGTTCTTTGTTTTATCCATAATACTCACTCGCTAACTAAACACACACACATGGCAACAAGACAAGAAAATACGATTGGCGCTGAAACAAACACGAGCTGGAAGCTTCGTGTTCAGTGCTTGCAGTCACCGCACTTGCAGGTGCAGCTGGAACGAAAAGGAGGAAACGCACATGAAGCGAGCGAGTCAACGAAGGGAATGGTGAACGAGGATCGCACATACGTAGACTGGCACGAGCAAGTCTGACTGCCCGAGCAGCAAGCCTGGTCAACGGGGATGGAGGTGACCTACGATGGCCCATCATCAACCATCACATCATCGAGGATTTTAGCAGATCCCCACTCACAGTCTGCATGATATGTGAAGGTAATAGAATGATGGCTTAGAAGTGGATGAATTGGTATGTGAAGAACGCCCAAGGATAAAAAGATAAAAACATTATATACCTCTAGAGTGTTTAGTATTGTTTACACCTCTGAGAACGAGACAACACTGTGGGGTGATTGTGCTCCCACACGGCTACAAGCACATGATATCTGCACCTCGTGCTCTGTTGCAGACCACTGACGTTGAGTCGAATTAGGATGGCGGTATCCAGGGAGGAGACACAGCCCCCCTCCTAAATGTTTCCTGCCAAGAAGAAAAAAGGCGAGATGACTCGTTCTGCCCGAATCGTCGGCCATATTGCTTCGGAACACACGGAGGCAGGATCGACGAACTATCAGCGTTTCGATCCACTGACGGACCCCGTTTGTCTTGTCGACTTACTAGGGCTGTTCCGTTCTTGTGAATGAGGGTTCCAGCGCGCTCACCTTCACTACCCATGTTGCCGATGGAACGGAAAAATCCGTGACTGTGGCTATGGAGAAAACAAACGTTCGTACGAATCTAGGATGATAAGCACTGCCAAGCGGAGACATGAAAGTGTCAAGGTGTGGAGGCCACCCTGATAATGAATACTACCTAAAAGGGTTAGTCCTCGCCTGCCACCGTCGGCAATAATTGTGACCAGTCCTGTTGTTGTTCGGTCAGAGACACGTGAACGCGCAGTTCGGTGTATTCAGGTCCGTGTGATGGGTTATCGTACGGCGGCTGATTTCCAAGTGTCCTAAAATACCTAGGCTGAAACCAATTGAAATGGGCGCAAATGAAGAAGAATTCATGAGACACCCCGAGACAGATCACTCAGTGTGAGTCAACCTGGAAGGGGGACTAGCGGGAATAAAGAAGAAATTAACGACCAGGCTGCCATCAGACAAGAAAGAGAGCTCCACGGTACCTGAAAGCGCAGCCACCAGATGAAACAGGATAAGGTGGCGTGACTACATTATGCCAGGCGGATGGTGGGCGGATGGTGTGCGGCGGCGAAGGTACGCACCTGTTCACTTCCGTCTTGCTGTAGATTAAAGAAGGCCTGCGGTTGCCGGATGGTTTGATGGTTGAGAGGACTGCGACGTACGTGAGATTCGCTCATTACACGATGTCAACTGTGCCATGAGGTGACATCTTGAGCCAGCAGGGTCACTCAAGGGTTTCCAGTAGGAATATGGTAGAATACTTCGCATGTCCAACTTTGCCATGCCAAGCCACAGTTACTAAGGGAGCACCAAGCAAAGCCTACCATGAGAAGGGCAAAGTTGGAGACTATAACCTTGCGTTCGGGCCCAACCGATAATTGTCCTATACGGAGCACATGCATGATTATAACTGCCACCCTTTTTTTCAGGATGGAGATTGAACCGAAGTGGAGCATGTCTTGGTGAGAGTCATCTCGATGTACATCCATGTATCGACTCGGGCCAGAGCCTGACCTCAATACTGAGCATCACAGAGAAAATGCTGGAAGGGGCCGGTTTGGGGGAAGAAAGGAACACCGAAGCAGTGTAGTCATGTAAGGTTCATCGCTATATGTGTTCGACTTGTGCGTACCCTCACAGTCGCTGTCACGAGGTATCTAGCCGGAGAGAAATGAAACCGATGGCGTTTATCATGTGTTTTGATATGACTGGTGAGGGTTAGTGAATACGAATTACCGTTGCCTCAACATGAAGAACGGGGACAGCTCTGGATGGCGGTTCACGGAGGACCCTGTCATGAAGTTACGGCTGTCCTACTGGAAAATGCTTCAAGCTTACCTGCAGAAATTTGCTCTAAGAAAACTTCGAGTTTGGCACGTCAAAAGCCGAACGAACGCATCAAAGAATGTTTTGTTTGACAATTTCTTTTGCATCTCCAACTCCAAACTCACCGGGGAATTATTTTCCTTATTTGGGATACGTGTCCGGTTTATTTCTTTTTTGGCCATAATTTCCATCTTTGTAACAACTCATCGGCAGTGCAGCCGAGTTATCGCTGGCGCAGACAGCCTTCACAAATTGGGTTGGGAAGGCAGGGAAATGCATCCAGTTACTTGTTATGACCGGGATAACAGCAATGTTTTATCAATAAGGCGCATGACACAATGTGGTAGCGCGATAAACGACGTGGTCTGATAAGCGGGAGAGTAGTAGATGATCTCTCAGATGATCATACCATGAACGCTGCCTTCACCCGCATACTCATACACTAGGTGCACTCATACACTAGGTACATGCACACGTAGTAAAAACACAAAATACAAGGGGTAAACGCAAGACGTTGATAGCGAACACTAGTTGCAAGCTTAACGTTTTAACGTTCAGTTCTTGCAGTCACTGCACTTGCAATCACAGCTGGGTTGGGACCAAGGAAAACGAACGAGGATAAGTGATCAACAACAAAGTTTACTTGTAAGCATAAGTAGGGCATACTTTGTGGTGCAGTTGCAAATCTTCTTGCCTTGGCAACACACCTGGTTGACAGGAATAGCAATGACCTGCAGAAATACGCCGATGCGCACATCAGCTACCGCTCCGTGGGGGGAAGAATGGAAATACTGACAGTTTGCATGGTGTTAAGCGTTGGGATAATCAATGAGTTGACTGTGTGGATAAAAGAATGGGCAAGACCGGAACGGTGGGGAGGGGAGGATTTTATATCTTGTTGACCACTATAATTTGGTATTATTTACGATTCCGCTGCCAACTTGGCGAGATCATACCAATATCGAGGTTATTTCCCACATTTTATGGAAGTCAGCTCTGCGGCCACCGCGCAGCGTCCCTTCTCGCTCTCATGCTGGCACAGCCGAAAAGGAATAGGCTGGAAATAGCAGCAAATAACTTCCTATTCCATCGTCCCTCCCAAGAGAGGAGATCGAGGAGAACCACGACATCGGCCAGTATCAGAGAGATGGCAGACGAGACAAGTATCATTTTATCGATGGTCTTGTCACGTGCCATAAACAATTATTGGATCGTCGCATCGATAACGAGCTGAGGGCTGCCGCATTGCTCGCAGACATGACACTATTTCTGTCAAATTCTGTCACATCTGCTTAGCCCACACGGTACAAACCCCCACTCCCCTTCGTACAGCGATAAGGAAATCAATCCTTAACAATTCAACTGGCGTAGAGATGTCAATACGCGGAGCCTTCAAAGGAATAGGGGAGCCAGACTGATAAGGATCACCGCTCGGCAATTCGAGGGCAGTGGGAAACGGCGGCGATCTGCGGCTGTGAGACCCACATCGTCGGGCTATCTAGTAGGATGTTGCCGACCTCGTGACACGTTTTCTGGGCAAGTGTCAGTCACCGCTCCGTGCCTGCATGAATCGGATCGAACGCGATAAGTAGGCGCAAATGAGGAAGGCGTCTTGGAAACGGATCATCTGATGCGCTGCGGATATAAAAATACCCCTAAGGAAGCACAAGCGGGGATGAATACATCAGGCCGCCATTCGGCTCTCACAGATTCAAATGTCCCTGGAAAAAAAGGTGTCATAATGATGCGCAGGCGTGACCAGGTGCACATACTCAGATTCGTCTTCTTGTGGCCTAGGTTCGGTGGAAAGGACGTGACGAGTCACGGTCATGACATGCTACACGACGCATGGGGGTGGAGACCTTATGAAGGCCGCAGATGACCGCTGTGAACGATGAAAATGGGACCTCGTGAAGAGCATCTGTCATAAAGCGCCACCTGCTCCGTAACGTATCCACAAGTTCACGTACCTTCAGTGGGGGGCTGGCAAACGAGCTGAGGATGCCAAGAATAGAAGGAGGCCACGTGGGTCCAGGTGCCGATCGTGTCCAAGTTTCATCGTGTTTCTTGGAGCGCGGAAGTTACACTAGCCTGGCTCGGGCGCAACTCATGGGTCGTGGGTCGTGAGTCGTGTCGGAGCCAAATTCATACCAATGCATTACGCCGCAAGCCTCGGGCGATTGCCACTCGATCTATCGGTTAGATACGAAATGGACTTCAACGCATTTTACTGGTGGGATGGAGTGTAAGGCCAAGATCCCCCACAGGGTGAGCTGGATCGCCAAGACAGCTCGTCGTCAATGAGTTGGGCAGAAATTACCCATTAATCAATCGTACCGGGTCTCGGCGTTCGTGACATAAAAACAGTGAAAGCATACACAAAACGGGAATCGAGAAACATACCAGCACAACAACAAAACACATTCCGTCGATCGTAAGCATATCCAATCATAATCCTACCACTCCTCATCGCATCCTACACTGGGAGATTCTCCTTGCGCCCTAGGACTTCCTTTAACGGGCTTTCTGCTCTCTTTGCTTGCTTCCCCCTCCCGGTATCCATCTCGAAGCTGATGTCCTCCATTAAACTCCACTCCTCTTCTGGCATCTGGTCGAATAGACTTGGCTGACTCCTCATATCGATTCTCATTGGGCTCTCCGTCTCCTCTGTGACGACCCCTAGACCACCTGATCCGAGCCTGCTTAAATACGACTTGGCTTTTCCGAATGGCGTTGGCGTCGGCGCCGAACCGGAAAAAGAAACTGAAGGCGGCGGGAGCACACTCCCTCCACCCATTCCCAACGCGTCAAATTTGCTCACAAAGGCCGCCAGTGCCCGCCTCTCCTCTTCCAATTTCGTCCTCACTTTCTTCTCCTTTTCGAGTTGCTTTACGAGTTCGTTGGCCCACGCTTCTTTCTCTTCTCGTCGTTTTACCTCTGTTGCGAGTCGACCTTCCCATTCGCGTTCGACATCTTCACGCACTTGACGGAGGGGCTCTCCGAGGTTGTTTTCGTATCCTCGCACGCAAATTTCAAGTTCCCGAATTAACTTTTGTTGATCCGCAATCGTTTTGTCTTTTTCTGACTCTGGTGCGTCGGGTGGGACCTCAGGGCGGGCAAGGAGTGCCGCCTCTAATGAAAGAATCTGGTTTGCCTGAGACTCTATTTGGCGTCGGGCAGCAAGGAGTTCTTGTTGGAGCTGGATATTGCGCTGTCAAACTGGAATGTGTGGGGGCACTGTTTGCATACTAACCTGATACGGTGACATATCGAAATCAACCTTGGACGGGCTGGCTGGGCGAGATTCATCCCCTTTATTCTCATCCACAGTTTGGCTCGTCAGAATAAGCTTAGTGAGTTGTTGTATCCGCGAGTTTAAGTCCTTCATTGCCTTAGACTCGTCAAGTTGCTAACAACAAAGTCAAGCTTCGGCTATCCATTTCAGAGACCAAACATACCTCTCGTGCGCTTAGTCGCCTATTTCTCTCCGGAGCTTCTGCTTCTCGCTCAGCCAGTTTTTTCTTGAGTTCTTCAATCTCCTTCCGGTATCTCTCAATGAGGGCATCTGTATCTACTACTTCCTTTTTCTTTGCACTCAGCTGAACGCGTTTGATGCGCGATGCAAACTGAAGTGTACTTGTACTTTCCACAACGGCATTGACATCCGGATTCATGGTACAAACAACGCTGATGCGAGCATCTCCGGACAGCGAAGGCTGAAGGAGTCGGGTGAGCTTGGAATTACGATAAGGAACATGATCACTGGTTTGGAGATTAGCGAGTTTGTGGTGTGAGTTTGGAAGATAATCGTACTTTTTGTTCTTTGCAGCGTTTTCCGCCAGAGTACCGATGACACTCCCGAGTGTAAGCAGACTGACAAACTCTATCAACCAACGGGGTATGCAACACAAATCAGAGAACATACCTTGTATTGATATACTTTCCCTCCCGCGTT
>JBBPKO010000688.1:0-14567 GCA_038089295.1 Xerocomus amazonicus
TGGAGTGCTCCTTCGTCTTTGAAGACCAGAATGATGCCTAGTGCCAACAGATAAGTAGATGCGTCCACGGTTTCGGTCCATCAAAGTCCCTATCCATGGGGTGCTTAATCTTGCGACCGGCCTTGACATCGCTTACGGAGGGTATCTGTGCGGGTAGGTCGCGGCATAGGCGCACTCTGATATATTCAATGGTGGCTGGAGGCGAGCCTGGCTTGAAATTGAGTAAAATATATATGTCCAATGGCAGCGGGTCACCGAATATAACAAAAAAGTAGAACGTACTGACCTGGTCGGGTATGGTTTTACACCGCTGAGTTGCTGCGTAACGAACATTATAAAAAGATGATAAGCTCTAATGTGTCAACACAACTGTTGGCATATTACTTCCCCGCCTTACAGACGCAGTCACCGCTAACACGTAGCCGATGATCCTGACAGGGGCCGAAATACGCTGGTCACCGCGGCCCCGTACGAATACAATCAGGCTGATCTGTGCAAGTCTGGCATGCTGCTGCCCCAACCGGATCTGTCACTTCAGCTGTTCACCCGTCGTCTACCTCCCAATCGTGTGCTGCGGAATGATTACACGCAGGGCGGGTTATTTCCAACAAGGGAATGCTACTGACTACGAGGTCAAGACAACAACTTGTAACGAACGACAGTACTGGACAGCTTATCGGGTAATATGAGAGATTCTAGTGTAGAGAAGACCGCCAAGAAAAAAACTTCACCAACAGGCCCATTTATTCACTCGTCCTTGTCGACGACGGCAAGGCGCGCCGCGAGTCTCGTCAACATGTCTTCAGAACGGGGGTTACGAGGAAATGATCGTCCGTCCCCTTTGCTGATGAGTGCAGGGTTCGTCAGTACAGACGGTTTCGAGCCGTGAATGGCAGCCGTGTCAGTACATCCTGAATGCGCTTACCTTGCGCCACCGTACACGATGCGGTATAACCAGCCGCGCGGCCGGTACCACCCGAATACCTGTGCCCAATTCTTCTGCCATCCGAGATCGTAAAGTTTCACTGAGCGATACGCATCTTGCACGAGGCCCCTCTGCTTGGATGAAAGCTCGTGCTCCAAAGGAGGGTGCGAGAAGCCAAGCGACACAGGAAGTGGTGGTAAATACCGAAGAAGTAGAAACGGCGTTACACTTTCCATGGTCGTTTGATTCGTGCTGTCCGGGCCTAAGTCGAGTTGTGAGTCAACCAAGAAAAGTGGACACTCACGAAATGAGGTACATGTGGTATATCGTGAATGAACCAAGGACGACAGCGAAGATGAAACCAGCTGCGGTCAGGAGAAGTTCATGGATAGGCGTGGTATCATCCTTGTTGACGAGTCAGCAAATGCAAGCACGGAAAAGTTGTAGTCAAGGATGCTCACCAGTACCAACAGTGGATTTTGGAGTGACCACCAGAATGCACGTGCAGAGACAATCAAGAAATAGGTTGAGAGGAAGGTAACGCAAGATATGAAATGGAAGAATGAAGGGTAGGTCCTATGGCCCTGGAAGAAGAATGGATAAAAGTTATTTCGAACAGTGTAACCCTGGACCTACCACACACTTGCTTCCAAGCCAAGGGCAGTGGTGATCTGATCGGTGAGCACACAAGAGGGGACACTGGAATTCCGCAGCCTACCCAATTTGAGGATACATCGTCGACAAAGACTGCAATGGTGTGCACGCTCTGGTCGTGGTGCCCAGCACGTACGGCACCACTTTAGAGGAGTAAACTCATCGAAATCTGGGATGCCCATGAGGGCCTCGCGCACCCCCACATCATCCCTGGCAACATCATCGCATTCTTCCGATATCCCTTTCGGTGGAGAAATTGGCCCGGGGTCACGAGCTACACAAACGATAAGCGAAGAAAATGCAAGGAATGTAAGGGTGTATGAAACAAGTAAGTGAACTAGAAAGCTTGAAGTAGAATGCAGCGTGCGGAGATGGTGATTGACAAGAATAAGAAGCCAAGAAGGGTGTGGGGCTATCATGAGAGCGAGTAACACTATCAAAGTAGATCACGTTGGGAATCAGTTGATGAACCAGACCTGTGAGTCTTACTGCAAAGAGGGAGATAATGAAACCATCTCTTCGGTTGCTCGTTGTCCGGATCGTCTTCATCCAGCGTATCCGGAAGTCGTCTTAAGGGCGGCGAGGAGTCGAAGGAGAGTAATGGCATTGTCTCGAAGCCTTCGCCGCAGTAGAGACTGGTGGAAGGCGGTGTGAGAGGAGGTGAAATGGACGTTCAGCGTGTGACCCAAACTAGACCAGAACCACCCCGTCAGGTACTAACTGCCACCCCAGCCGACGAGCTTTAGTTCTCGCAAGAGATAGCATTCAGCAATTACATATATCGCTACATCGACGGATCGTTCAACACGTTCGGCCCATGCAAGAATTTTTTCAATCTTTATCCTACGTAGTCCCAATGTCATCTCAACATTGTTCACCTCGCTAGCCGGTACAGTATGTCATGGACCTCGACACGGGAACGGGTGCTTGTCCAGGTTGCTCTTTATTCTTCTCGTTCGAAGGCTCCGTTGGTCCTCTCACGCAAACGCCGCAATTCGGTGGCTCTCCGGTCGTCTGGGGGTCTACGTTGTCAGTATCCTCCTTTTTGCTTCCATTTCTTCCTTGTACGGTGGCCATATCCCCGATGTCATTTCGTGCAAATATAGTATCCCCACCGGTGGATTGATCGTCGCTACGGGGACCATTATGTCTGCTTCGGCGAGTAATTTCGCTGCCCAGATCCGTGCCCGTTTGGGGACGAGCATTGGTCACCGCCAGTCCGTCCGGGTAGTGACGATCTATCTGTAAGAGTTTGCTCCTCAAAATATTTGGGGTGCTGCGGCAGCTACGTTACAGATTCTGATCGCGACAGGAATCACCCCCGGGTATTTGAATGATCTATGGATCCTCGGGGTTGGGTGGTAGCCTAGCTTGGCGCATCTCCTTCATTGCCGAAGCGTGTGGTGGCTGCAGTACTGTCCACTGGGACGATGCTCACGCCGTTCTCCCCCCGATGGCCAGTGCACCACGGACGGTTCCGTGATACTCGCAGAGTCTTGTCGGAACTCCGCTCAGACAGCAGTATTGACGAAGAGTTGCAGAGTATGAAAGGGGCTCAAAGGATCTGTGGAAGAGGATGGCAGCTATCTAGCCGAATTTTCTCGAAACAGATCAGGAATCTCCTCGGACATTCCTCATGAGTTTCGATTGCTCTGTGGTGCATGCATGCATGTTCATCTCGGTGTATGGCACCGTCGTGCTCGCATAATGTGACTTTCTTTGGATCGGATCTATATAATTCACTCATTCTCTTCACTCGAGCAGGTTCCTCATTTCAACGTGCATCGTTCCTTTCTTCTAGTATCCAGGGAACAATAAACTCATTGTCTGCAACACTTTGCTGATAAGTGGGGTCGGGGGTTCCTCTCGATAAGAGAGGAAGAATCGCATTCGCCAGTTGTTCCCTGGCAGTTTGCAATATATATGCGGCTCGTGGCAGCAAAGCGAATGGAGGGGTCTATCTCAGATGTAAGCTCCCGTGATTATCCCGATCCATATGTTCGTCGCCAACTTTGCATAGTCCTGGGTGATGGTAAGTTCCGGGACGCACTTGCTTCAATCATGAGGCTCAGCTTCTTTCTGAAAAAGGTCATCAAGGTGTATTTATGTGAGATAGTGCCCACACGGCTGCGAGCAAAGGCAGTGCATTCTAGCAAGTGGTCACCTTTCTTCATCAAGGTGGTTCTTGACTTGTAATGTCCGAGCTTGCTAATTGGGTTGTCAACTTCACGGTGCCATTAGCTACTCCTCTCTTCCTCCGTGCTTCGCCAAATGGGCCGTACTTCTTATTTGGGGCGGCAACGTACTTTGCCAGGGTCGTGCATTATTCCTTTCTGCCCAAAACCAAAGGAAAGAGTCTGGAGGAGATCGAGGCTCTCTTCGAAATGAAGGATGACGATTTGGGCCCGCGTCGACTGCACAATAAGTTGTTGGTTCGTCATTTGTACCTCAGAGTTTTTGTACGCGTAATGGTCCATTAGATCCTTAGATCGGGCAACGTTTTCTCCCACTTTGGTAACCTTTGGTCGAGTCACTCGTGAGATCATTCAATACAGGTACGTGCGAACGGCCCTGTACCTGACTCTTTCATGCCTCACACTTAACATGCCGCTTTCATTATGACCCCAGTGGTCCCGTGTAAAGGCGAGTATGTAATATGTAGCCACCACATAGCCTCTGTTGGCCGAACAGCGTGTTCGGTAATCTACACCGAACATAATGTGAAACATTAAAGGACCCGCCTGCAGAAAGATGGCAGTTCGCCAGACGAGAACACGCACAATTCACTCGGAGCGGAGCATCCAAGTCGTACGTGACAAGCGGCAACCGAATGAAGTTCTATGAGAGTTGCCAACTCAATAGGTCGACAATCAGTACCATATAAGGATGCTTGCCGGGTATAAATTCTGGTTAGAGAACTTATTTCCTTTAGTCTTGTCCCCTCCCTCAGACTCAGACGCGTCTCCAATTGGATCTAACCAAAAGGTCTAATCGCAATACCTTACTTTCTCTTGACGCCTGGTATGTGGCGGTCGGTGATCGACGCAATGTGTTATTGCTGACTTGGCTTTACTCCCCCTTTCAATCCAGCCGTTACTAGCTGTCTCCATCAGTCGACTTAGCAAACCAATCATGACATCCACGATCATCACTGCATCCCCCGTTGCTCGTGACTTCAAAGTTAGCTTCGAGACTGCCGTTACGGTGGTCATCTTTGCGAAAAAGCTCAAAGACGCCGTCGCGCGATCCCGCAACAGATCGCTTGCACCCATTGGGGTTCACTGCGCGATTTCCTCCGTCTCACCCCCCGTCACTCGTAATCTCAAGGTTGGCTTTGAGACCGCCGTTACAGTGGTCGTCTTTGCGAAAAAACTCAAGGATGCCGCTGCGCGATCCCGCAACAAATCGCTGGCTCCCGTCAGGGTTCCCTCGATCTCACCCCCCGTCACCTGTTACCCCAAGGTCAGCTTTGAAACTGCTGTCACGGCGGTCATCTTTGCGAAAAAGCTCAAGAACGCCGTCGCGCGGTCCCGCAACGAATCGCGCCCTGTCACTCGTGACTTCAAAGTTAGCTTCGAGACAGCTGTTACGGCGGTCATCTTTGTGAAAAAGCTCAAGGACGCCGTCGCGCGATCCCGCAACAATTCTCCTCCCGTCACTCGTAAGCCCAAAGTTGGCTTTGAAACTGCTGTCATGGTGGCCGTCTTTGCGAAGAAGCTCAAGGACGCCGTCGCACGATCCCGCAACAATTCTCCTCCCGTCACTCGTAAGCTCAAAGTCAGCTTTGAAACTGCCGTCACGGTGGTTGTCTTTGCGAAAAAGCTCAAGAACGCCGTCGCGCGGTCCCGCAACGAAACGCGCGCCGTCACTCGTGACCTCAAAGTTGGCTTCGAGACAGCTGTTACGGCGGTCATCTTTGTGCAAAAGCTCAAGGATGCCGTCGCGCGATCCCGCAATAATTCTCTTCCGGTCGCTCGTATGCTCAAAGTCGGCTTCGAGACTGCTGTCATAGCCATCATCTTTGTGCAAAAGCTCAAGGACGCTGTCGCACGGTCGCACAGCAAACGACCTGCACCCATCGCGAGCTCCCGTATGTTGCCCGTTTGCAGAAGCCCCATTATCGGGGACAACGTGTCCTGCCATTCGTTGGCCATGGACAGTCTCCTTGTACTTGCTACTGCTTGAAGTGTTGAGGCCGTTGAATAAGAAGAGCTGCTGGGCAGGTCTTACGTTTCTTGATAGTGTCCTTGATCTGGTGCCATTTGTCATGTAGGATGTTTGGTTTGAACTATGTATGCCTTGCTTGTCTCGAGTTTATGGCGACGAGTGAACGAGAACCAAGGAGCACAACCTCGCAAACAGAAAAATTGAAACCTTGATAGGATGTACTATTCAGGAATGCTCTGCGTAATGAAGACACTCCATCCGTGGCCATTCGCATTCACAGTTCTTCACGTCATCTCTAAGCCCTTAGGAGAGATCCGGCAAAATCGGAACGAGAGGTGGTTGCTTTTCCACGTAAGCAGTCGTCTTCGTCAAAAAGTTGAGGCCGCTGCCATCACCCTGCATGAACGCGTCAGAGAGTAATAAACGATACGACGAAACCATCGACTGACAATCACGCTGATCGGGAAGCCGATATCAAAAGGCACGACACTCTCCAAAAACTTGATCTGGTCGGCACTAAGCACGATTTCGAGCGCTTCCAGATTGGCTTGCAGATGCTCCACCTTGCGGCCCCCAATGATGGGGAACACATATGGTGTCTTCTGCATGACGTAGGCAATCGCTACCGCAGTGATGTGCTTCGCACCGATTTCCTTTGCGACCTTCTCCAACGCTGCGCACATGGCCTTCTCTTGATCGTTTCGTTTCCAGTCTTCTTGGAAGAGTGCGCGTCCCTTCTCGCCAGAAAGGGCACGCTGTTCCTCTTCTTCGTCTGTGCGGAGCCTGCCCCCTGCTAGTACACCCCACGGTGCCAACGCCATGCCTGTGTGTCTCCATCAACATCATGCGGTGCTGAACCGTTTCAAGCATACCGTGAGCCTTGCACATTGGAATAATGTCTCGTTCGAAAGAGCGCTGCATAACGTTCCATTGACCTTGATAGATTACGAACGGTGTCTTGCCATAATCACGAGCGTACTGGTTCGCTTGGGAAACGACCCACGCGGGGCAGTCAGAGATACCCTACGAAATCGCACCATCTAAGGAACTGCAAATGTCGAGAAAGAAGCCGACACAAACCAGATAGAGCACTTTGCCCTGTTGCACAAGCGTGTGTAGGCCATTCATGATTTCCTCGATAGAGGTTTCCCAGTCCCACCAATGAACATAGAGAATGTCAATATAGGACGTTCTGAGTTTTTTCAGGCTGGCTTCCACACTAATATGCATTGATTTGACATTGTTTCCCGTGTAGAGCACCTTTTGCTTGATATCGTTATTCGCAGCGACATAATTTGTTGTATACTATACAGTGTAGGCTTTAATCAGCACAACACGAACCAAGGCTGGCAAAAATACAAACTTTGGTTGCGATAACGAGCTGATCTCTGATGCCTCGCTGTTCGGCCCATTCCCCAATGAACTCTTCAGAGCTCTGATTTTGGCTACAACGGAACGTCGACAATGAGCGCGAAAGAAGACCGTTTGGTAGCACTGACTAGTTGTTAGCGGTATCGATGAAATTTCCACCGGCCTCGTAGAAGGCGTCTAGCAGCTTGAAGGAAGACTCTCTGCTCATTCCTCCCATACCAAACGGGCCCCATTTGTCCCCGATGCTCATGGCGCCAAGCTGCAGCGGAGAGACATGGATCGAGGCGTTTGGAGACAGGGCGCGGTACCGAGCCAGACGAGAAGAGGGTTTAGGTACCGGTACGAATAACGACATCGTTAAGTTGGTGATCGCGAGTGGGAACGAACAGTTGCGAATGTGAGGGGTGGGTGTCCCGTTCACCAATGTACCAGGGCTTTATATCAGAGTCCGCGCAAAAAGCCTCGTTATCGGTTATTGTCATCTCTGCCGAGCAAACGCGCGGCCCGTACAACCCGGAAGCAGGAGCGTCACTGCTGTCAGGTCAGCTTGTATCACCTCCTATCATTAGCAGATAAACAAATTTCCCAGCTGACAACACAAGCTGACACAAAGGTTAACTTGTCATTAACTTGTCAACATTAAGTTTTGGACTTTTACAGTACCTTGCTTTCGACGCGATACAGCTGAAAACGTGGAACGTTGCCAAGGTCGGTCTGTGCTTCCCAAGTTGGACGTAGCCCAATTCCTGACCCTCATTCAAGCCCAAATGTTGGGCAAGTCGTGAAGAGAAGTGCAAATCTGATTGTCAGATCATATCACACGTTACAAATGGTACACCGGTACCGTACCGTTCATAGTGCGTTGTTGGTGTCTTTACTGAAGAGGTGCGGAACAATGACGGCATTGATAAAGTTGGACGCGTGTATGTACTCCGGCAAGCCGCGCGTTCTTTCCCTGGCTGGTACGGTCTTACTACTACTACCATTCTCACCGGTTAACCTAGTTTCTCGTCTAGCCTTCCACGCGTTCACTGTTTTTCTCCGTCTTCCTGTGGATCATTCCTGCGAGCTCGACTAGTAGCCTACTGTGCTCGTCTGAAGGGGTAAACTTGTCAATGAACACGGACATGTCCGATAAGAGGTACGGACCGATGCCCGCACGACAACGGAAGCTCGAACATGACGAAGAGTGTAGATATACATGTATGCGTACGCGGTTCACAGCATGGAAGAGGCCTCGAGTTCCATGAGACCCAAGCGTGGGTCCTTGCATCCTCGTCAACTATACCCAACCCAAAGTATACCGTATATTGCAACCACCCAGTGCTCATGGAACACTACAGCAGACCCCTACGCCACATATGCAAGCGTGTCCTTTGTATCCTTCACCCATTCAATATACTCCCTCTCAAGCAGGGCGTCGATTGCCTGTTCATGTCCACATGAGCTTGATCCAGCGGGCCGCACATACACCCACTTTCTTAATCTTGGGGATCTCAGGTAAAAACCACTGCGAGATTTGTGTGACCACTTCTTGTATCAAAGACTGGTTCTCCATCATCTTATTCGCCTTCATGATTCTGAACACCCAGGAATTAGCATGTCGGACAAGCCACAGGACACGCAGGCATACCGCACAATGGTGGCTTGAATCACATATTTGCGATCTTCGTCGACGCTCTTGAGTACCATGGAAGACTCTGTTTCCGCCTTGATTGGTTGGTTGAGGTGTACACGTGTCTTCCTTGACATGAAATCTGCAGATGATCATTAGTGAAGTGCTGGGACAACGACGACGTCTGGGCATACTAAGGTTCAAATCATAATAGCCCATCTCATCGTTCATAAGAATTTCAGCCTTGACAAGAGGCGACAGCGCCTGGATGAGCGTATCCTTGCCAATTGCAGTGGCCGCTGTAAGTTCCTCCAATGAAAGCTTGTCGTGATGATTGTACAGCAACAGCACCGCCATCTGATACGAAGTAGTTACCAAAAAACACATTTGCTTTGGATGGCGCATTTGGAGCTCGTTGCTTGAATAGTTCCATAGCCATACGAGTTTTCTTCCCGAGTGCTTCAACTGGTAAAACTCGGAAAACTGTTGGTACATGGGCAGAATCTCAGGGGGGACGATAAAATCGGTTTTAGGTGCGCCGAGAGGCCAGATGCCAGCTCCAAGCACCGTTACGTCAAATGTGACTTTCATATTTCCCTGTCTTTGACGCATCTGCTTTCTGAATTGGTCCGTCAGGTTTCTGCTTAGAGTCACATCTATACACCTCACGTCACCGCCATATGACACGGAATATGCAGAGCATACCAGTGAACATGCGTTGCAGCTTGTTGGTGTACTCGAAACCACGTGCCTCGTTTAGCTTGGATATCATGCTGGCTTCACTATCGTCCGACGCAGATACGCCATGAACGACTCGCTTTGCCAACTTGATGGTATAGAACGTCCGAAAGACATCCTTGTCTTCGATGTACCGAAAAAGGATCATCTACAGCACATCATCATTGGGGAAGGCAAGGTCAATGATCGCAAACGATTTACGACGCGGTTGAGAGCACCCTCGAGTTCTTCTTCAGTTATGCTGTTGTTCTTCCTCAGCAACATATCCACATACTTGGCAAGCATCTCTGGTGATTTCGTCGTTGAGGTTCCTGTCGCCGAATTGCGGTTGACAAACTCCCTGCAAGCCTTGTCAAGGCTGGCAAAAAACCCTGCCTCGCCCCTGAAGCTCCGTGTCACCGTCTCCGAGTTCTTGTGATGTACTTCCAATAGCGCATCAACGTATGCCTTGGGATCCAGTCCTTCGGCACCCTCCCCGACCAGCTTTGATACGGCCGTCAATCCGGCCCTCTTGACATGTTCCTCAAATTTCTTCTGCAGTGGCTCCAATCCTTCCGGAATCCGAGATAGTAGCGCATACATTCGTTGCAAGTCCTCATCCTCATCAAGATCAAGTAGATTTTGGAAACTTTCCCACATGAGCTCCGAATGTTGTCGGATCAAAGCGTGCTCGCACTTGCTGACGAGTTGTTTTCGAGTTACCGTGTTGAGACAGCGGCCTACATGATCTTCCTCTTGCCTGAGATACTCTTCTGCCTTTTTCAAATAGTCAGAGATGTTGCAATCCTCGAGGAACACTTGTTGATAATATTTATCGGTAGCCTCAAAGAATGGTGTTTCCAGGTGTTCCTTATAAACGTCAAGTGAGGATTTGGTGATATCGTTTTCATCCAGACCCAGGGAAACAAAGGAATCGGCAACTTTCTTAAGAAGGCCTCCATCGACGATCCCGCCATTCCGCTGACGTTCGACAAGTTTGAGGATTGCACCAGCTAGCTTACTGCGATCGCCTTGTAGATAAAGAAAGAAGTTATTCTTCCATTGGACGAGGGCGAGCTGCAGGGTACATTTGGTCAGTCACGTCCAAACGGTGAAGGAGGGGGAAATGATGCACTGTATAAACAGGGTAGATCCCTTTCCGACCCTCGGCCCGTTCCCACTTTATCCAATGACGGTTGAGGAAGTCAAACAATCGGTGGATATGATTAGCTCCTATCGTGTACCTATCCCACTCGCGAGCATAGTATCGTAGGAGGGCCTCATCCTGCAGAGAATCCGATTGCTGTAATTGCGGTTAGGGTAAGATTATTATGGAAAGAGCGGAAGCCTTGCTTCTCGGAGACCGTTTAGATATGCCACAAAGTATTGAGTGAGGTTGCTATACAAATGACAACCCATTGCATTGGTCCCGACTGTGTTAGCGTAGTCGACTTCGTCGGTGTTGTGAATACACAAAATGAGACTCACGGCGATGTCCACTACATGTGATGCTATCGGGTGCACCATGTATGTGCGAGGACGTGCAATAGTTGTAAACTGCAGTGTAGACTCCCATGCACTCGACATATGAAATAGTAGTCGGGCTTGTCATGATGTAGTCCATGCTCTCCTGTATGAAGGCCCAGACGGTCGCCAAATCTGCAGATCGAGGGGGCATTGTGACCCGATTACTGCGTGAAGACGAGGCCATGGCCGTGGTTTGTAGAATAGGCGCGCAACGATGGCGCCAAAATTGCTGTACGAGGACGAGGACATCCGGATCATGTATGAGTGCAGTGCACTAGTGCGTCCTAGTGGATTAGACTATGACTAGAAAGGAAAACAGTTCCCTCCCTCATAACTTGTTCCCACAGTTAAAGTAATATGAATAAAATTTTTAATTAACTGTGACATCATTATCATTCTTCCTGCGGGCAAACACATGAATATGTGCCAAACCCGGAATACTCTGTAACCTCTGTTTCAACCTCAGCGTGAGCATTCACAAAACGCGAACAAGGGCAACGCCAATCGTACCGGAGGGTTGACGAACCACGCAGTTTCCCACTGACTCTCTTTCCACCGCCGCTTCACGAATTCATGCACTTCTCTGCCCGCGTTTGCTACCATCGCTTCTTCATCCTCACTCCCCTTGGCAGAGCGCACGAGGTCGTTCATAGTGATGCCAAATTCAGCCAGTTCGGGGAGACACAACTCGAGAGAAGGAAGACTCTCTATGGTATCAGTCGATCCTGTGAATCCACAGAGACCATCTTGCTGAATGCGACTTTCGATAGCCGGCGGAATCAAGGCAGGATGGAACACGGGTACTCGACTCCAGATCAGGGAATGTTCAATCTCGGGTGGTACTGCACAGTTGTACTGTCAACAGCCGATAAAACATCTATGGGGTGTCGTACCTGAGTAGGGCCAGTCGTTTTGAGCGATGCAGATCAGCACCGAGTGGAGTGGTATATCCGCTTTGAAATATTCGGGAGTTGGGTAGGGCTCGTGTTCCCCGTCTTCTATGGTAACGGCGGACTGATTGTCGAGTGCCGACGTGAGCAGCGAAATGGTATCTGGTTTGCCCCACTGTAGTCGATGGTGGACGAGGTAGTTGACTGCGTCGCATGGTCCAGGTCAGAGTATGTCCGATGCTAATTGGGCCAAGACACACCGAGTGACCCGTGTTTCTTTCTGACCTCGACCGCCCATTCTTCATATCGCTGCTGAAGCTTCTTATGGCGCTTCAACAGACCGAGGTCGCTGCAAGTCCGCCATGGAAAGGTTGCAGTACAGATGGTCGGGGACCAGACATACCTACCCTGAATTGATGAACGCCTTTAACTGAAGCCATGTAAAATGTGAAGGGTAATGAATCCGCAGCTCATTCAAGGTCGGAGGTCCTGAGCGTTTGCGCGCAACCTTATGAACACCAAAAGTCACTTGGCCCAGGATTTCGATGGTCATGGTTGACTGCAACAAGCAGTGGTTCGCAATCCCGGAAATTCACATCACGGTCGTTTCATGGCTCCAAATTTGGGTGTCATAGTAGTAGTCAAGTGGAATAAAAGTACAGATGTGCCAAGTGGAGATACAATAAATCAAGAACATGTCACCAAAAAAACAGCACCATTATCACTTTTTGGTTTTGCTCTTTTTGCCGGACGGCCCACCACTGTCGTCTTCCACCTTTCGCTTTGCTGTAGTCTTGGCTTCCTTCTTTTTCACACCTTTCCCCTTGGTGTCTCTGCCCTTCATCACCTTGTTTTTATCTTCTTTAGGTTCCTTGGGCTTGGCAGTGAAGAAGCCGTCGAGACGTCCCTGTTGTTTTGCATTGAGAAACTTTTGGAGTTTCTCCGCCCCTCTCCGTACGCGATCTTCACTGCAGGGGAAAAAAGATCAGAAAGTGAACAACATAGATCGCGATGACCACTAACTTGAATCCTTTTTCGACCACTAGAAACTGCACCAAGCCTTCTATGTCGGGGTCCTTCCATTCGAGCTGCAAAAGCCAAGTTATAAGCGCGCAGCGCATGACTAGAGGGTAGGGCTCACCTGGACCTCCGAAGCAGGCATTACATCTGGTTTTTCAAACAACTTTTTGGCTTCCTGCCAGGGCCATTCCTCAGGAATATGGATGCCACCTTTCTTCTTGTTGCCCTCCTCAGCGTCAGCGACTTTTTCCTCTCTCTCGGCCTGTCTGGAGAAACGAAAAGAGTCAATTCGCGCAAAGTATTTATTGTGAACAACTCGCTTCTCTCGCAAGTGTTCGACTACCCCCTCCAACCCATCGAACTCTCTTATCAGTTTCAAAGCACTTTTGGGACCGACGCCTTTGATGGGTTCGAGGTAATCGCAGCCAAGTAATATGCACAAGTCTATAAACTGTATTCCTGTACGGTCGGTGCAACCGAAATGCGACTGATCAACACTCACGTTTGACATGGACATATCGAGGCCCTGAAGGGCCTTTTCGAGGACTATTTCTGATATGGGGGCTTTCTTAGCTTCTGAGAAGGTGAGGTGACGATACAGGACGGGAGCAGCAAAAGTGAGCGTATCCATATCTTCAGACCCGGCTGCATAAACCTGTCAAGGAACCGAGTGAACGAGCGCGTTGGATACAAATAGCAATAGTACCTTTCCACCCCTTGCAAGTTCGGCGCACTGTGCTTCGGCTTCAGATGGTGCCTAACACAAACGTGAATCCAGTAACTCGGAGATGCAAGTAATCGACGGACGACGACGACAGGGATGCCCATAAGCCTGAGAAGCTTTTGGCATTCTTCGTTGTGCTCGCGAGTAACGCGAACGGTTCGTCTTGCGAACTTGTCCACTTCTTCCGCGGTGCCGGTTTCTTTTGCCTCTTCACCGTCTGCTTTTGCTTCCTCTCTTCTTTCGAAACGTTTCGCGAGCTACGACACGCTTGAATGACGGATACTGTATGAAGCCAATGTACTCACCACGCCCGACTTGAGCTCTGGTGGTCGGCCGTCGAACACGTATGCGGGTTTGATACCGTTCTCGACTATGCGTATTGTCCTGTAAAAGAAGCCCATGAGATGACTTGTTGTTTCCCCGGCATCGTTTGTGAGCATTTCGCCGTCCCTCTGTCGTACCGCGATGAGGAACTGGTAAATGGACATGGACGCGTCAATAGCGACTTTGCGACCGAAGAGGGTCTTTATGTCGTGTTCCAAGATGGCTTTGGGTGCATGTTCTGAGAGGAGCGCGGTGAGTCCCTTGATGCCCATCTGGACGAGTAAGTAATAGTAGTCCAAGCCAAGAAAGCGTGTGACTAGCGCGATGTTGTCCCTTCGTCTTTCTGTGTCGTGTGCTAAAAGACACTACTCGACGTTCTACATCACAACGCCGATATTCTACCCAAATGCCAGTAAGAATGACGCCCTCGTTTGCGTTCACGCGCTGACCCAGTCAAAAGGCCCTCATATCGGACACCTCTACTCGCTCGTCACCGCAGACATCATCGCGCGCTTTCACCGCATACTGAACCCTGCTCGTCCGGTCGTGTTCCTCACAGGCACGGACGAGCATGGCCTCATGATGCAGCAAGCAGCCGAAGCCAGAGCTCTCAGTCCACTCGAGTGGTGCGAT
>JBBPKO010000689.1:1601-14562 GCA_038089295.1 Xerocomus amazonicus
TAGGGGTCCTGCCATGAGGACTGACAAATGGATAAAGAGGGCAAGCAGGAGGATATAAGTGATGTCCAGTGAGGTAAGGCAAGGGCAGGATAGGGTGTAGATGATGAGCAAGAGATATGATAGTGTACCAAGGAAGAGCACTTGGTGTAACACTAAGGAAAATTGTAACACTAAGTACACATATGGAAATACCCTAAGATCTGTAGAACTCTATATCCACTATAGAGAGCAATCAGCCTTGTGATGGAACATGAATATGCCATGAGGTATCAAGAAGTATGGCAATACCATACTGTGTATGCATATCGATTGAAGTCAAGGGTACACCCAATTGGGAAGGTTTACATAATGGTCCAACCATAGTGCACCAGCTATTTAGACTAAGGAAGCATGTTCGAAGGAACATTGGCTGATAGGCAATAGGGGCATGATGTATAGAATTATGGTAAGAGTATTATGTCGGCATTTCCTTAGCAGATGTATTGAGGCAAGTATGAATAAGCCCATCACTAGACTGAGTGATGACAAAGGCTGGAGAGTGGGATTGTAGCCACTCAGCTAGCTAGTTTGTAACACTAAACAGCTATGGAATTGATTTAGTCATCAAGATCCATACTATACTAGCAGTTTAGTGTTCCATAGACCTCTAGTGAGGTGCAGAAACATGGTCTTGAGGTTCTATATAGAATGTGACAAACACTACTGGAATGATACAACTTGGAATGAAGGGCAATTCTTAGTAAATGTAGCTAAGAGAAATGATCAAGATGTGGTAATAGTAACTTGACATTTTAACTGTCCAAGTGAATGAATGCAATAGCAATCTAATACTGTGCAGATGGGATGTCTTGAAAACAACTGTACTGTGGGAAATGATGATACACTTAACAAAATGTGTGATTTAAAATGCAATGGATTCATGTTCATCAATAGTTGGATGTCTACTGTGTCATTCTGATTGCAGGAAGAGTGGTAAAGGCAGATGTGAATACTGAGGTGATGATGCATTTATAGATGAGTACTATGATTGTAAGGATGGGCAGGATTGTGAACTGAAAGATGGCTGCAAAGACCAATGACTAGGTAGAAGTGATGTGAGCATTATAGAGCCCAACTCCTCTGAGTAATTGCTATGTTCTTTGGAGAAAACCCCTGAGGAGCTGCCTGGATATGGTTGGTTAACAATAAAATGGACTGAGGTATATTTCCGAACAATTATCTTATCTAACACCTACTTACTTTGGTTATAGCGTTACTTACTTTAGCCGCGCGCTTAGAGAAACGTCGACGGACTCACTGAGCGAATCGTCCCCAGCGAACACCTGAAGGGCAGAAAAAAGAGAGAATAGTGGAACGACCTGTCGCATGCGGGCGACGAACATAGTTGAGGAGCTAAAGAGGCGATGATATGGGCCAGCTATCACGGGAATAAACTGAAACCATTTGGCGTATTATAACGGTTTGTTGAGCTGCGCGTTAGAAGCGTGCTTGCTTCCATTCTTACCTACAATTTTATTGTTTCTGGGCCGTGGTTACCTGTGGGCCGGTAACCGGACAGTCCTTTGTTCTCCAACACCGCTTGAGACGAGCTTCCTCCGCGAAGACTCGAAAGCAGTACAAAGGACTAAACTGGGGAAGGTTTGAGATATACGGCACTATGAGTGGACCTCTTTAACACTGGTCAATGTTCAACACCGTGGCACCGCGTATCGTCACCACTGGTTCGTCATTGCTATGCAGCGGGCCGATTTTGGCTAGCAAGGAGTGGCAGATGGCGATAGCCGTGTCATTCCATTTCAGCGAATTATTGCAATTACCAAAAGCACTACGAAAATCCCAAATGACATCGTCAAGTATGGAAGAGCGAACTTCGAGTGTGCACTACGTCAAGTATGCACAGCGATCATAGTTCCCACCTTGGTTCGCACCCCACCAGCTAGGGAAAAGATGCGCGGTTCCTCCCGCGCCTTGAACTGCAAAGGAAAGGATGAACACCATAACCTGTGTTCCCCCATCGAGAGCTGCCACAACCCTTAGATTCTGTACGTATGATGACTAGCTAGCACAGCTCACCAGCTCCAATGATATAGTTATATCGGGCGAACCAGCGGGGGTGACGAGTGCGCAACCACCACTGGGAAAAGAAGCCCACCGCAAAGGTTGTAAGGACCGACGAGTTGATCCCTACGCAAAGCCATCCAATGAAGTACCTGCAATATTTTTCAGTACATAGCAGTGACCCGGATGCCATAAGACATACGTGATAAGTGGTGTATAATAATAATCGAACCGCATTTTCGGCCAAAAACGATGTGCAACCCAGAATGGAATGGGAACAAACAAACCAAGCAGGTAAGCCCATGGTACCCACTGGTACCTCTGTCCCGCGGAAAACAGCTCATGGCTGAAACCACCCCATGCGATCGCTTGAGAGTTGTATTGCTGCGGTTGTTGACCGGACCAAATATTCGTCCCTTGAATCGATAAGAGAATTTCCCGTTGATTGTCAATGATAGAATTCATCATCACTGTGCAGACATGAGCTATGCAACTCATTTGAATAATCGTTTTGGGTTCCTCACCATAGTTCAATACAGCACCAAGGAGGGTGCCCACTATCTGAGCCGTGAATGCGGCACGAGGGGGAAGTTTAGCGTCTGCTGACAATCAACAATCGATTCACAAAAAAAAGGGAAGACCTACATTGAGCAATTTTAAGATCCCGGAGTAGCAGTGTTGCTTGTGTTACGGTATCTGCGAAACGCACTTCAGCTTATCTAATCTCTGACGAGGTCGTGCAGTCCTACTATAGCCGTAAAGCACGAAGTACATATTGGCCATCGGCTTTCCAGGATGTATGAATCCCCCGATCATTTGTATAAACCTTTTTTCCATTAGCGTCGTGCTTATAGCATGAATGAAGCCATCGCCTACGGTTGGATAATGAAGAGTATACCGGTGATGGCATAAATTGCTCCAAAGAAGAGGATGGACAATGCAGCTAGGAGTATTGCGATTACCAAACCCCACCTGTTACCCGGTAATTCTATGACCGCACAATATGTTCGTAAATGTCACTTACCATGGCAATGTGGAATCAGTTTTGTAAATAACGACCAAGGCAACGATGAAGGAGAGCAGGAATGTCACGAAGTACCAGCTATTAGGTGCATCGGGATACTGTTTGTTTTGTTTTTATTAGGCTCGCTTTCTACGGCCTGTACCTGACTTACCTTGAGCATCTCCAAGTAGTGTGGGTCAACCTCCTGGATCTTTCTTTCATCCCTCATGCCATCGTCCTGCCAGAATTTCCAGTTGAATGTCTTCCATGATTCCTTGAGAGCAGAAGGGCTCGCCCAACTCCACGCGGAACGAAGATCATCCATGTTCCAAAGAAGGAGATGCGTGAACGTTGCAGCAAGTCCCATATTTGAGGCTAGCAGATTAATCACCCATGTGGATGCGTACCAAGGAAGGCCCTGTTCGGCAACTAAGGTGGGGTCCACCTCGTAGTTTGAATTAAGGACAAGTGTTTGATTGTACTGCGTGCCGTTCTCATAGAAAAGTAATTGGGATAGCTAACATATACGGAACGGTCAAAATATGTCAAGTGGCTTGTTGAGTCAAACCTACGAATGGGAGGTTTTGCGCTTTCCATATGTTCCTGTAATAGACCGCAGCAAAAACGGCCCTAAACCGGTTTAGTTCACACGTAACGAAAATTACTAAAATTAGCTCACGTGCAGAGTATATAACCAATGAAGTTGGATACCTGAGTGGAAGTAAGGCCTGTGAGAATGAACCAGTGAATCAAGACTTACTTGTGCTTTGAGGGGAAAGGCCATTGGGTTTATACCGACTGAAATATACTATGGGGAACAGTTGGTCACAGAATAGATGAGCTGGATGGTACACACCTGCCAGTCCAAGCAGATAGATAACAATCCCAGACCCTCATTACCGTTGCTGCCACCGAAAATACGAGTAAATGTAGGACTGTTTGGGTTTGCCAAGCAGAAGACGGAGAACCCGGTCAGCAGCGGGAATATCCACTCAGGGAAGAGCTCCCAAACGAATATCCTGTCCACCGCTCAGCCTAAATACCGCACATGCAGTCCATCAACAGACAACTTACAACATAAATACGAAATAAAACATCCGTAGCTTTCTCTTTGCTACCTGACCACCTTCGTACAGAGCATCGAACATAGAGATGAGGGGAAGCACTATAGGATACAACATTTTGGATGGGTAGAGCAGGATAGCTGCACAAGGGAGTGAATCTAACGTCCATGACGAGTTTTCGGACGATACATACAGCGCATCATTCCTCCGATTCCATAACCTAGCAGTTGACTCGAAAAAAGGAGAAAGATAGAAGAACCGGCATTGGGATTGATATTGTAGTACAAACGTTGCACTGCAAGGATCTCTGTGCCGAGGGCAGAGTTCGCTGCAGCGCTGGCCATGATGACAACAAATGCATTCTCTTTCTTGTTGAAAGGTCCCTATTGATTACACTCGAGGTCAGTCGACGAAGCCGTACATGATGGATGACTTACGGGGTTCAACCACCTGAAATAGCCGAAGCGGGGGATAACGGTTTCCATGAATACTCCCAATATATACGACACGACGGCGAGAAACATGATAGAGACGAGCACCGTTTGCTAAAAGGAACGCGATAAAAAAGATGTGAATGCAGTAACGAAGAAAGCTAACTGGTTTGAAGTAATAAATCTCGGCTGTGGAAGGTTACTAGAGGCACCCGCGCAAATGTTGTAACACGCACCAAGGACGCTGCCGAAGGTAGAAAGACCAATGCCAATAATGAAAGCACGAAGGGTCCAAGGATTCAAACTCGAGTCGTCAGAAACAGATATAACATGAGTTGCAATATCGCGTTCGTCCTCTAGGACAATATCCTCGGTGCTGTCCACTTCCGTATTGGCAGCTTCGGGATCGTGCTTCTCGTGCAAGTGCTTTGAGTCATGGTCAATTGCTGTTTCTTCTCCACTGAAGCCATATTGCCCAAGAGCGTCAGCGGGCTGAGCCATAGTGAAAGTGGGCGATGGAAGAATGATGCCACAGCCCTAGGCCTTAAATTGCTCCCACCTACGGGAAGGCCAAACACGGACCACAGGGCCCAAGTTGCTCATCCGCGATCAAAACACATGGAACGCTGTCGACAATTAATAGGTCGTTACACAATAATTCCATTAGTAGTCGGGTGGCGTCAATGGCCCACGCGTACATGTATCAAGTTGAGAGTCCCGGCTCACATGGTCCGAATCGATCACGTATTTTGCGGGGATTTTTTCCCATGCTTAAGTCGCCAGGACTACGATAAATCTAAATGTGCTGTCATAATGCGACCATATGGTACGAAACCTGGGACTTTCCGACCTCAAGTAGCCGAGCGCCCGCACCAGGGGCCTCGTATTGCACTCCGTTTCCCACCTCACAAGAGTATCTACCTTATCGGACACATCGTTGTGTTCCTTCAGGAACTCTTTCCCTCGAAAGTCAGGTGGTAAATCATCACTTTGCACAGGATGGCTGGAAACCATCAGGCACTAAAACAAGAAGCAATCACACATATTGCGGATTGTATCTGTAGCCTTCGGAATACCCAAGCTCCTTCGTGAACCCCGTGGGCACATTCCGCATCACTATTGGGACAGGTGCAGTAACGTCCATTCTTACCGCTATCTCGGCTGCTTCATAAGCCTCATGAGCACGTGTACTCTTCCGAACTTCAGATAGATAAGTCACAAGATCGGCCAGGTTGATGCGACATTCTGGCATTCAAATCTGTTTACAAGCGTGTAGGGCCGCCATCCCCTGACTATGTCCAAAATTTCATCAACAATCTTTGCAACTGGAGAACTGACACGCCAAAGGCAATGCGTGACTATGAGCAAGCCAAATATTCTCGCTCGCGCAAAAAACCAGCCTTCGGGAAATATACAAAGGATCCTTCCCGGCAGTCAACACACGGGCTAGCCAGTACATTGCTGCATTGCCTAGACTCCCGGGAACTGACTTGTGAAGGGCAAAAATCATGTCATAATGATTTTCACCGGTCCGATCATACGAGCAAGACACTGATTGGCGTAACGAAGCAAGAAGTTCCTCTTCTTGAATACCGTCCTTGGATGAAAATACGACTTCCAACAAAGAGAGCGCTGTTTCGCGTATCACCAACGGCTAGAGATATGAGCGATGCAATGATGCGAGGTGTCGGCCGTGGAAACTCATTTCTGTTCAATTCTTGAGCCACGGAAGGCTCGCCAGATCTCTGAGGGCTAATTGGCTGCTACA
Source organism: Xerocomus amazonicus (assembly GCA_038089295.1). Lineage (NCBI taxonomy): Eukaryota > Fungi > Basidiomycota > Agaricomycetes > Boletales > Boletaceae > Xerocomus > Xerocomus amazonicus. Next base: position 7,926 of record JBBPKO010000689.1, read on the forward strand.
AAGCCAAAGACACAGCAATCTCGTTCGCGAAAGAGAAATGCTCCCCGGCACGAGAGATTATAGCCCCCAATTCTTCATCCGAGAGGCACCCCAACGTGAACGCCCCGGATGGGAGTCGGGTATTGCAGATAGAGAGAAAAGCCCACGGACTGACACCGACTCATCAGGGCTCCCGTTAATTTGAAGGATGGGTTTTCTGTTGTCGCACCTATCAACTTCATTTAAAAGGATGAGTATCACCCAGGGTGCTGGTACGTTAACCGGTGAACCACCTGTATCTGGCCTTTCTCGATGTACGGCAGAAAAATATCCTCAAATACACATGAGACCGACGCGCATAAGAGGCGAAAGACGCATACTTGTTGAGATTTATTGAAACAATGGATTTCATTCAAAAACAACAAGGTTTCCCTGAGGAGGACGTTGGTAGTCGATTAAATTCAAGGTTACGAGTCACTTACATACCTCCCCGTAAGTGCCAGAAAGCTTTTGCTTCTTCGAAACATTACGTACGTCATTGATCCCTAAGAAGTGGCGCCCAGCTCTTTGAAAACACTATTTGACTCTTCAGCCAATGGTCTGGAAAGAGTGCTAATTTTCCTTTTGACCCCTTGTCTTTGGCTGGTAACTGATTTGTGATAGCGGTACGAGTCAATTTGCGGTCCGAGAACCCACTATCGAGGTGGGTCATTGATATCACTCCCAAGAACTGAGCATGAACAGGCAGGGCTACGATTCAACACTGATCACTATCGGGGAAACTGAAGATACCAAGTCACCGGAGCTTCGAGTTGAGGTCAGTTGACGAACTTGCAGATGGCATGCAAAAACATACTAGAAGGCATACGACGAGTTATTAGAAGCTAGGAAGAACCTGCTAGACGCTGATTGCTTTCAAGTAGGGTCCACTGGTTACGCATTGCTGAGTCATGCATCATGGTCGGACTCAATCATTAACCAGTGGGTCACATAATGGTTGTTTCACCCATTCAGGAATAAGCTCCTCTGGAAGGATGCATACAGTAATTCCAACAGTAGCAGTAGAAGTAGCTGTACTATTGGCGAACGAATATATATATATATATATATAAGAAAATATGGATGCAATGTATTCAGTGGCACGTACAAGAGGAAAGGATGGTTTTACTATCAAAGATAGCTCACTAGAGCAAGTTGTTCTGGAAATATCACCGACAGTGACTGTGACACGAATATCTTGTTTAAATAGTGGAGAGGAGAGTGTCAGCCGATAAACTGTGCCAAAAATGAGTGTGCGTGAACAATACTACTCATTCAGGAAGAACATACCTGTGACCTGGAAAGTCACATCATTAGGATCTTTTGGATTCATTGAGACAAAGGTAGCTGGATTGGACCAATAGGAATTTGAGCAGAGAAGGTGGTAGAAGCGGGGATGGAGATAAGATGTGGGCGAAAAGACAAGAGCAGCAAAATAGAGTGACTAAAGCAGTGAGAATACAGGTACGGCACAAACAGGTTTGGGTAAGTAAGCAGGAAATAGAACCAGGCACAAGGTGACATGATTGTGACTATGAAGGGGCAAAATTAGAAGAGTTTTGATGGGTCAATGTGGGTGTGGCAGTGCGAGGGGGGATCCGGAGAAAGGAAGGAACCGGGGTTTTGTGAAACGAGATGGAATAGAAAACCAGGCGAGGCGAGAGACGAGGTCTATTGGAAAGAGACAGATGGACGATAGAAGATTAGTGGGGGGGGCAGGTGGACAGACAGAACGGTGAGACGATAGGCAATCAGACTTGGATAATATTAGCATCAGAAATGAATAGTCACACGTAACGGAAAAGTCCCACCAGAATTAGGGCAAACCACGAGAGCGAAATATGGTGAGCGAGTAACGGAAATCAGGCAGGACGCAAGCAGATGGACAGTTCAGGCAGGGCTAGTGCAGAAAGATCACGAATAGGTCTCCATCTAGCGTTCATGTAGCCCACTGGGAACAGGAAAGAAAGGGATCGGAATCAGGTTTTCCGGGAAAAAATAGTGTTGCGTGAGGGGTGGTGTGTATCGCGAGGACTACAAGTTGGGAGACAGAAATGGGATGGATAGAGCGGAAAGGGCACCACAAGACCAACGTAGATCAGAAGAACACTAAGGGCTAGAAAGGATGTGGATAAAGTGAAGAGTGGGGCAGAAGAAAAATAAGACAAAAACGATGCGATCGACGAACGATAGAAGGCAACTTACAGAGGCGGAATGATAGGCCCTTCTTTTAACGGTGGGATATAGCGAAGGAGGAGCAAAACCAAAGGCCGGAAGGTTGCGGGGTAGGTCAAGGAGGGTAGGTCAAGGAAACAGTGCACTGTCTTATCGATGTCATACGATTGGATGGATGTAATTGAAGCTCGCGCGGTTGGTGAAACCGTGTCGTTGTTTTTCTCACTCTCAAAGCCTGACGATGCACCTCAGTGAGCTCAAAATCGTAGTTACAATAAACGCTCGAATGTCTAATGCCCACACTCTCCCGGTTAAACAGAATGCAGAGCCGACAAAGAAACCGTTGGAGCGTTTAAATAGCTGGCAGCCAAAATGCCGGGTGCCCGACCCGTCCATCCCCATTGTGCGCCACATCCGTTTCTCTCCTTAATTCGATACACACCGAAATTTGCGAAAGGTTCGATGTCGCAGGCCGTAGGAATAGCGAACAGTGACTAAAGTTAGGGATCTGGTTTATCAACCAGACTTCAGACTCGTTATCGTCGTTGCGGATCTGGTCAACTGGGAATTTGACCGAGACGTGTGGTGTGGACACGTCCCGGTCACATGAACGAGACCAATCTTCGATTCGGGACCGAGTTTCTTGCTCAACGCCATTTCTGCAGTGCGCATACAGTTTGGAAAGTTGGCGAGGCTGGAAAAGGTGTGGTGTAGTGAAGTGCAACAGTTTTCGCTCGGTTGCACGAGGGTCTAAATGTAGCAACGGATTAGGACAATTGAATATGGCCCGAACTGCGGACGGCAGGATACAAGTTTTGGCACCACGCCGCCTACATCCTTTGAATAGAGGGATCTGTGGAAGGGTGGACTAGTAGTACAACGGCCTTATACAATAATGTCTGTTGGTTCGGCTCGGAAATCATCGCGGCAAGTAGTTATGTACCTAGCCCCAAGGGGTCTGCTTCAACCGGCCGTCGCGCACTTGATCAAATCCTCGCTGGTAGCAAGGGGTCAAAAAATCGCAGAATGAACAAGTCAAACCTAAAGGTAATATGCATTAGCCAGGTCGGATGGGATACCCTACGCCTGATAACGATACACCATAAGGGCACAAACACAAACGCAGTCCTCACCATTCCTCCACACAGCACACATTCGCCTGCTCCTACACTAAGCAAACACAATGGCGAGGATCGAGGAGAGAAAATCATGACAAGGGAACACATAGTTGAAATTGGAATCGCAAGCTAGAAGCTAGAAGCTTTCAGTGCTTGCAGTCACCGCAGTTGCAGCTGCAACTAGATCCAACAGCGATAACGAGAGTAAACGTTAATGACAGTGTTTCGCCTTGAATGGAAATCCACATACGTAGAGGTGCACTTGCAAGTCTCGCTGCCTTGGCAGCAAGCCTTGTTGATGGGGATGGAGATGACCTACAAAGGTAACACGATAGCATCATCAGCCATTCCATCGAAGAGCAGATCAGAAGAAGACCCCGCTCACACTCTGCGTGATGCTGTACTCGAGGATGACGGAATGAACTACTTGGATGTGAATGAGTGTTGGGTGAGGAACAGTCCCGAGATAAGAGAGGATTACATACCTTCTCCGGCACTCCTATTTAGTGGTATTTGCACCATTGTCGGAGTATCACCGTATCCATGGGGTTATGTTCGGCCCCACACGGCGCCCGACTCTTGCTTTCCAATTGATAGTTCCGTCACGGCAGCCATACGGCTTCTTTTTCTCAGTGTTCCTTATCGAGATACCTAGGAACGACATAGCACGAAGAGCCAACGGAGTAAGCACAACACTACCCACCCTATTTGGGTCACGAACAATATTGGGGGCTTGGTGTATTCAGATCGATAACGAACCCTTTGTTCCTATCTTGTTCGTTAGGCAATGGAACCCATCCTTGGATGACAGCAGACCGGAGCGCACCAGTATAAATCAGCCAAGGGTCATCAGTTCAGCCCACTGCCACCATCACCTCAATGAAAACCAATAATGTGAGTTCCTTCCCACCAAGGTTGCGTGCATCGGGCCAGTAGCGGTTCTCACGTAGCCCCCTTCAAACCTCGCCGGAGTCGCCAAACCTACGGACTTAGCAAGTATCAAATATCTGATCCCCGGAAAAATCACCTGACGGACGGTGACCCTGAAGCACTAGCAAGGACAGCGACAACCAGACGTTCGCCGATCAGATGCTCGACGATGGGCACAGCGTTCCTGAGAGTGGAGCCACCGAATGATGTCTTCTCTAAGTGGATGGCGTGCGGGGACACGGAGCTGCATATGGTCTTGGTCTACTTTGTTTTGTAGCAGATGTCATAGAGTCGTTTGAACGATTGATTGACGGCTGTGGTGGAACGAGGCGGGAAAGCGACATGGATGTGTTGTGTGACGCCGAACAAAACACAGGTTACCGCTGAGCCATCAAACTATCACATTTTTCCCTCACCCCATGTACACCTGGTCTGTGACCCGACCAAAGCGCGTCCGTGTAAAAAGGCCACATCAATGAGTCGACACCACCAGTGACAGGAAATACTAATGGCCCTAAGTGGCGGTCGTTATTCTAGAGCGTGATCATCGTTGCTGGAGCGGATGGGGGAAATACAATGTCAACGGCAACAACATCCCGCTTTCAGGCTTCAAGCAATGATGTCCCGACCGCCTCCAGGATCTTTTTTCTCACGTAGAAGTCATCCAAGGTGGGGCGGCAGCTTGGCCCAATAAAAGTGACCTCCCCTGGTGGATTATCGATCATTTGGGAAAATGTAGGTGAAGGGAGAGAGGAGAACAGGTTCAGAAAGAGAAATAGCACTTTTGTGCGTTTCGTTTTTATATGTATCCAAGCCCTGGGGTACCTTCGCAGTTGTGTGACCATCAAACTTCATTTTCCTTTGTCACAGCACGGGCCAGCTGAAGCAGTGGGAACATGGATAGTTCCACTGGTAAGGTACACTCGAGAGTGTCGCGATGATTGGTCGTGTTGTTGACAATAGATTATACCAGAGCCGAACAGTGCGTCGAAGTTGTGCGCGCAGAGTAGCGAGTTGATATGACAAGCGCATGCTATGGTCCACTGCAACGAACATCCGAACTGGTAGAGCAAACGAACGCCAGATGGTACTGTACCTATCAAACGGCCCTACTGCAAACACCGAACTAAAATGTTCGTCACTACTTCAGTTTGAAACCGTACTGATTAGTTCAATTCTTTGAGTGTGATCCCCGAGTAAGATTATAAAGATCACTTACCAATTTCTGCAAAGGACGCGCGGACAAAACATTTTAACCTTCGAAGCTGTACGGGATCCTATTGGCCGGAGCTCTTACCTGGTTCTTGATGCACAAGGATCGTTGTGAGGTCAAACCTACGCTGGTCACGATTTACTCAATAGGGCAAAGACGTGCTGTGAATTCGGTCGTTTGCCATGCTAGGTTCGCTCGGCATCGCGTCGGAGTATTGTGCGCAGTTCGAAAACCAATGCCAGCTCGTAGGGGACTGTGCCGAGCCTAGGCAGAATATCGAGCATAGTCAGAGAATACGTTTTCCACTAGTATTCGTACATATCACGCAATCTCTGGTGCACATGGGTTGAAGGAGCAACTAACGATCTCAGTGGTGAAGCAAGTTACTGACCTGGGTGACTGAATCTTGCATTTTTCTTGACGCGACCTGGCATATGCAGGTGCAGGGAAACGACTGGCACAAAAGCAAAGATCGGCTTGACAAACTTGGGGAACCTTGATTAATGACCTCTACGGAGGGTCGCCTCGTGACAACGACTGTGAAGGTACCCCACAAGAACAGATACTTATACTTGATCGATGATCAACCAGGCCGCCTCGACGTTCCTTTCCCTCCTGCATGTTTTTTTTACTCTTTTTCTGAAATGTCAAGCGATGTTCTGCCAGGCGAAGACGATGTGGCCGTCAAAACTCTAGCATGATCACGAGCCGTAGGAGGACAACCCTAGCGTACTAGAACTGGAACTAGTCGCAGTCGGGGAGGTCAGAGGTTTTTCGGTGGGTTCTTTCTCTTTTACGGTAACCAGCTTGAGCGTCTCGTCTTCCTCTGGCATCATTTGCATTCGGGACGCCCGGACGACAACCCAAGCCAGAGGCCGTCGGAAACACTGCTTACTTGTTTACTCTTCCTTGTGCCAATTTACCACGAGTGACCTCTTCCTTGGTATAGGGTGTTTTCGCCTGCGTAATACTACGCTGTTGCTGATTTGAATATGAAAATTCATTTACGCTCCGTTGCGCATTCGACCAGACTTCCGATCACTCTGCTCCACTCCACAATCCTCTCCTGCGATCATCGCGCACCCGTCGTTTCCTTGGCACGTTATTGATTGACCGATTCAGACACAACACGACACAACAATATGGTCCGCGACAAGGCAGAAATACAGAAATAAATAATTAC
>JBBPKO010000690.1:2179-14561 GCA_038089295.1 Xerocomus amazonicus
CTTGTAATGTCATCATATTGGGAGAGTCTGGGGTTGGAAAAAGCTCCGTGGCCAACCCAATCGCAGGGAAAATGGTTGACCCTGACCCGCCCAATGCAGGTGCTGCACACTCACCTCCAAATCTTATCGTATTCCCTCCAAGGACTGTGGGAAAAACAGGTCTCAATCAGGTAGCGCCCGGCTGGATAGATAATCTATATACGAGTAAGTATTATGTAGATAGTGAATGATCAGTAACTCACCTCAGTCGTGCGCGTGATGCAACGGACTGAGGTGTTCGACTACGAACTATACAACTTATATACTGCACTATCTAATCATGTGCAAAAAGATGCAGGTGCCCGAATACCCGGAAAACAGTGCTATACGAACAAGGGAAAAACATACGCGATAATCCTACGAGGGTCGTCCATACGGTATGACGTCGATGCGCGATAGTGGCGCTTTCCTCCGCGCGCACTCCGGCAGTAACTCCGTTCCGAAGCCGGTCGTGGCTGCGCGCGCGCTTGGATTCCCAACAAGGACGGCAAGTAACACCGAATATGGGTCGGCCTGAACGAGCCAGAGTTATTGGCCAAGGACTATCTTCATTGATCAAACGTGCGTATAAACTCGTCAAAGACCTCGAGCACTCTGGAGGCGTCCATCTGCTCTTGCTATGCGTGAGCGGCGGGATTACAAAGTCTGTGCAACAGAACTACAACTTACTCGTCAATGAGCATTGCGAGACGAATGTACCAACTGCAGTCGTCATCACCAACTTGGAGAACGAAAAGTGCATGGACGGATGGTGGACGGAGAACAAGAATGTGTCCAGGGACTATCGCATATCTTTTAACGGCCACGCATGCATCACCGCTATTTCTGGGAACGCGGACGCTTTCAAAACAGGAAGAGAAGAATAGAAGGAGAGGTTGTATAAACTGTCTATGGAGTTGAGTACGTCTGGTTCAAAGGGTGGGTGGAGTAAAGGAAACGCGAGTGCATTGTTCATGGGACTTGTTGAAGAGGAGGATGAACATGCTCCCTCGTCACTCTGGCCATCCGCTCGGTCAGCTGACCAACAAGGACTTGACGGACAAATCGATTTATGGATGTAAATTTCGAAGAGAGGGGCATCTGATGTCGTAAATGCCATTGTGGAAGCTCGGCGCTCAATCCCAGAGTGGGGAGGGTCTTGATGGCAGTCATGGTATCTGAGATCCGTGAAGTTTCTCCGAAGCCAAGTTGGACTGACTTTGTCCTATGTACCACTAGTTTATTGGTTGAGAGAACCTTCCAGCGATCGGTAAACGTTAAACGCTAGTTACCGCGGTCCATACAACGAATAACGAGTGTTATTTCAATGATTCTGGTAGCCACCATTCAAAATTGCTACCACAAGCTATGTATCTGCCATTCCGGACAAAGCAAGAAGAAGTACAGAGGGAATGGTAAGTATTCCACAACTACTTTTGTTTGATGACCGAATAGGGTGGCGCACATTTGCAAGGAAAACGCCGTGGACCAGAGGCTGGAGTGTGGAAAAGTTCCACTGGTTAGAAACTAGACGTATCGTCGCGAGTGAGTGGATAGTCCACTGCGCATTGAAATCCGACTATGCCAATGATTTCGTGTGCATTTCTTGGCGTACTGATCACCGTCGCGCGGCCCTAACACAAGGTACCGATCAAGACATGCCTAGAAGCTATCCTCGCTGGACCTTGTGTCTTCTCATGTCCCGAGATATCTGTTTGAAAAAGTACGTTCTACGAGTACCATCTGTTTTACCATGGTGGGATGGCCTGATGAACGATATTACAACTTCCCAAGGTCCTGAAAACATCCATTTTGTGGTCTTGACTTGGTAATGGAAAAAGAGCTTGACTTGCTGCATAATGTGGACGGCCAGCATTGCGAGGATTGGTAGCCATCACAAAGCACAGTGGGACATCCGCACCACATGCACAGCAGCAGGAAGGAGGATAAGGCGGTGGGATGAACGGCATAGTTCTGGAGATGATGACGATGTATGAGAAAACTAGACAAATGAGTGACATAGCTGTTTAAAAAAATCATGAGCACCATAGCATAATGGTCACAGCCCGCATCTTGGGGGAGAGCAGAGAGAATTTACCTAGGGACGATGGAAGAGGACCCGAATAGGAATGCAATGCGGCGCCTTAATGGACCCGCGCCCCTTTACATGCCGGTCGACAATGGCTGGCTGTGATTAGCATGGTTGGCATTTTAAACGATGGTTGAAATACTGAGGCTCACTGGGATGGCCATCGATGTGACTGGAATCTTGCAACGAGCGAGTGGTGGTTGCCCGACGCGTCGCGGAATTGAATTTTCCAGACATTCGAGTACGCAGAACATTCAAACATACTTTGGATGCTTGGATGCTTGGAAAATTCAATGAAACACGCGCCCGGCGCCGTCCTATAGGTGTACGGCGGAAGAATAAATTAGATTAATTCATGTACTCCACTTAGTGGCTGATGATCACAGAGTTGCTCGGTCACGAAACATAATTGCTTGCATTGAACGTGGTCAGTCCTACGAACAAGGGCCTAGCTAATCTTCTGCTTGAGAAAGCATGCCCGAACCCACAACTCTGGCTCCAGCAGCAGCTAAAGGACCATGGGCCACTGGGCGATACTGTGTGGCGGATCCGATGAAGACTGAGTCTGGCGACAAGAAGACTAGACCGACAAAACAAGGCGTACCTATTTCGCAGCACACTTCGACACACCCCAGCGGCCCCACATTCAGTGCATCGACAGTATGTGCACGACCAGTTTTCTTCGATGGACGACCTTCTGGTGGTGTGCCTGTGGGATCACTGGGATGTGTTTTAGTGGCGGTGGCGTGTTTCAGTCCGACCCGGTACGTTGCGGATGATGACAAGGGATCACGCTGGGGATCGGCAGCCTGGCTTTGATAGGGGTGCTGAACGAGCGAGACGATGGTGGGTGAGCGTTCTGTTTAGCTGCCACATCGGGTCGGTTCGTGGGAGTTCCTGCGATGTGACAGTGAAAGATTCGAACGTACCTCTGGCGCAGTGTGTAGTGAGTGCTAACACAACGGAAAGGGGCGGGCTGGCCATCCTTGCGTGGACGACCGACATTCTTCATTCCAAGCTTGTTCTTCATTCATCTCGGACGCACTCGACCACATTTGATAAGTTCGGACATCTTGTGTGCAGCGACGACGACAACCAGCTGATGGACGGACACTTGGGTCACAAGTGTGTCCCACCCAAAATTAATTCCGGCCCAGCCAGACCGCGAAGTTAGGTTCCGAACTCCGCTAGGACCCTATAATTATGGTGCCATTCCCAGCCCAGGTGCCCTCATCATGGACAACTCATGTCATGTCAAAACGTCCCAGAATCGAAATTTTCCAGGAATTCGAGTAGTCCGAATGTCCGGAAATAGTCACCTGTATGTAACGAAGTTTAAATGGAGCTTCAACCAAATCTTAGCTTAGCTGCCATGTTGCCGGAATGCCAATGCTGTGTGCGATCTTTGCAGCAGGTGATGGATGTACGTAGCCAGACTTGCCACAAGGGTGGCTCATAACCCTTCCCTTTGCTCTATTTTTCTTGGTCAACTTCTCCCTGTTCTTCGCAATCACCGACTTCCTCAAGAACGATGAGGACAGATCTTGTAAAGGAATTACTTGGCCGCTTGCTGCGCATCGACTGAGTCGTGCCACGCGGCGGCCGGCTAAGTCAAATCACGGTCCGCCAAAACTTTGTTACATAAGCGATGTTCTCACGCGCAAAGTCACATGTCATCATTTTATTTGATATATTATTTATTGGGGTTTTCTTTTCCACTAGCTTTCTTCCGAAACCCGACGATGGTACATATGGTGCGGGTGTTGGCGTTCCGAGCCGGACAACGATACTTATCAGCTGTAAGATCGATGTCGTCCAGAGCTTACATCGTCCCTCTCGATCCAACCAATCCATCTAAGAGCAACGCTCTCAACGTCGACCCTCCAGCGTTGTGGGCCAAATTGCCACCATCCAAGAAACCCGCAAAGACAGGGACATCCCACCTCTTTTATGGCCTGGGTGCAGGAACAGACCTTGCCGCTCTTGTCTCTTTCGGCGAGACATTCGAAGCTAAAAAGGGTAATGCACGTCGCGAGGTCGTTCGAAAAGCTGTCGGGAGCGGCGTAAAAGCCATCAAAGGTTTTGGGGAAGGCGTGTCCGAGGCGATCATCGACGCTTCTGCAGATCCTCATGCGGCAGGTGGGGTTTTCACCGCATCCAACATTTGAATGTTCTCATAAAAGCAGCCGTTGCTGCTCATTTGGCGTTGTACGACTTTACGCTCAAGACGACCCCGCCTTCACCGTTTGATCCCCGCAAAAAGGAAACGCCTCCAGAAAAACCCAAGCTGGCACCCACCATTCCATCAGCAGACTGGGACCGTGGTGTGGTCTATGCCAATGCTCAAAATTTTGCTCGCACCGTGTGTCGCTACTTTCGTCATCTCTGCCCTATCTACATGCTAATCCTCACCGACAGCTTGCGGAATTGCCTGCTAACATCATGACGCCTACGGTTCGTATGAGCCAGCTTTCCAAAGTTTTACTGTGACGATCCGTCTAGGTATTTACTGAACGCGCCCAAGAAGCGTTCGAGGGGGTCGAAAATGTCACACTCATCGTCCGTGACGAAGGTATGTTGTCACTATCTTGGTTTTTATGAGCATAACCCTCCGTTACTTTCTAGCCTGGGCTGCCGAAAAGGGAATGGTTGGTTTGATTTGCCAAGTTCTCGGATGCCGAGTTTGCTCATGTATCGAGTAGCGAACATTCCTTTCCGTGACCAAAGGAACGAATGAACCTGCCAAGTTCCTTGAAATGTATACATCTTTTCTGTCAACCTACAGACCCTCGCTGATGTTACCTAGTCACTACAAGGGAGCTCCTAGTGCCGATGACAAGCCGATCGCCTTGGTCGGCAAAGGAATCACGTTTGATTCTGGAGGAATTAGCCTCAAGCCAAGCCAAGTATGTCGTCTTGTCAAGTCTTCTTATCCAACATAACGTATCCGTCATCAGGGCATGAAAGATATGCGCGCCGACATGGGTAAGATTCCTCGGAAATGCTAACAGCTGAAGTATTGAATTCGTAAAGGTGGTGCTGCGGCTGTTCTCGCATCTACATTAGCAATTGCGCAACTCAAACTGCCGTACGTCGTCTTGTATCGGTCTTCTTATCGAAATCGATCAAATTCAATTCCTATGCTAGGATCAACGTGGTCACGGTTACTCCTCTTTGTGAAAACTTGCCTGGTCCAAGTGCAAACAAGCCTGGTGATGTGTTAGTGACACTTTGTTTCCGTCACCGTCATTAATTGACGTGCTTCTGCCATGTTTTAGAATCTATGCTATGAACGGTAAATCCGTCGAAATCGATAACACCGACGCCGAGGGTAGATTGATCCTCGCCGGTGAGGCTTTTCGTCATTATGTGATTGATCTATCGCCTCACTGTCCGTCTCAAGATGCGCTTTACTACGCGTCCACGGAATTCAACCCCCACACCGTTATCGATGTCGCAACGCTAACTGGGTATGATCACTTTCCGCATCTAAACACGAGTAGAATAAATCATCGATTGACAGAGCCGCGGGCATCGCAGTTGGCGAGCTGTACACTGGTACCTTTGTGGTACGTAGCCACTTTTCGACGTAGCCGCAGGGAAATGATTGACCTATCCGCGAACCAGACTACAGACGAACTTTGGGAAAAACTGCATGCCGCTGGCGAATCAGAGTATGACCGCTTTTGGCGCTTGCCCCTAGACGAGGACTATGGCCCACAGATCTATTCTTCCAACGCTGACTTGTGCAATGTGTGTCGCCGTCATGCATGCCACGTGTTTTCTAATTTACTCTATATTTTTCCAGACGGGTGGCAGACCTGCTGGATCATGCACGGCTGCGCTCTTCCTCAAAGCATTCGTTGACGGCATCGAGCCAAAGGAAGGTCAACAAGAACCCGCCGTGCAATGGGCCCATCTCGACATCGCTGGCGCCATGGAGGTAAGCGACACTTTACGCTCTCGAACGTGGCATATCGATCCGTCAAAATTGCAGTATACGCGACCTCACCTTTACCAGGAAAAAGGCATGACGGGCCGTCCTGTTCGGTGCGCTCTTTTTCTCTACGAGGGGTGTGGTGACTGATCGCTGTTCATCTGTAGGGCGTTGGTGGAGTATGCGAGGCGTTTGTCTGGAAAGGCTTGAGTGTGTACATTTGATTAAGCCACGGTCTGTATTCGAATGCAACCGAACTTGTGCCCGGAAAATGGTTTTTTTTTTTTTTGAATATTGGCTTACGAGCGACGACTTTACCACCGCGTGTTTACGAGTCGCATCTTGGCTGCGTGTTATCGTTCACATCAATCCAAAAAGCGTCGCTGACTGGGAATGGTCACCTTTTCTGGGTGAGCTTTTGCGGGGGATGACGGCCTTTTATCGGAACTGTCCGCTGGTCCATTATTCGTTCTTATCGTCACGCTGGAGTCTGACGGTCCGACAACTTATAAACGATGTCGATGGATGAAAATTCTTTTCTCCTTCAAATAGGTTCCACAGCTGTTCGACGCGTTATTCCAAATCAGCGGGCCTCCCGTATCTTGTCTCGACCCATACGCGACGGACGGGATGTTCTTGTCACCGAGCGCAGAGCAGCGAACACGTCTTGAACAAGTCGGTGAACCGCGTACTTATGCCCTCTCGTACCCTCGAGCTCTGTCATCCATTCCGACCGTGCTCCGCTGGTGCCCCTTTGATGGTGATACGCTCACGCGTTGGACGGTGAAAGAGGATCGGATGCCATACTCCATTGAAGTATGAAAGGCGAGGCGTTAGTCGGGATGACGGGGACCGTTGCACCTCGCCTCGTCCAACAAAGACACGCGTGCATATATGCACTTGGGATCATGGAGAGCCTCACCGTGTCCTCGCAGCCGCTATTGGCCAACTCTTGCGGCCCTGTGGCCTAGTGTTCCAAGCATAGCAGCTTGTGGCGGAGCACATCACTACAAGCGCCATCGAAAGCCAAGGTGCTCATTGCCTCTGCGTCATCAAAAAGTCCCGTCGATGTACTCGGCGGCACCGGATATTGTGAGCAACCTTGCAGTGGATAGCGTGCAAGGCAAGCAACTCGGGTGATGGGACGGAAACGCGTTTGGGATCCTCGGTCAAGAACGTAACAAACTGGCGTATGTTGGGAGGCTTCTGACCAAAGTATTTCACCTCATAGGAAATTTCTTCCGACTGTAGTGTTGTATTTGGAATCCGATGGTCAGGAAAGATGGCATCAAATTCACTGTGGCTTCCAAGTAGAGCTTCAGTCGATCAAAGAAGCGATGGACGTTCTCCATAGCAATGAGTTTGGTCAGAGAATAGAGTATGAAACTGCTAATGTCATGATGAAACATCTGAAAGGATGATGGTCTTTATACGAGCACGATAATCGAGGTGAGAATCTCTGGGTCGCCGGATGCAGTGTGAAAGCACACAATCACACACCTTTGCGTGTCGATGTATCTTTCACGTTGATGAACAGAGCCTGTGGAATGACGTGGCGCACCCTGTATGTATCGCCGCTATCAGTTGGGGATTGATTTGAGCTACCACACCCGCAGCGATATCCGCGTCAACGAAACCCGTTGAGAGCCTGTGTGGGATGGACATGAGGAATAAGAATGAGAAATAAACCCGTACAACTCCACTTATACAAAGTTTGGCACCCCAGTGATCTTTTCGGAGCCTCGGTAATTTTTTCTCTGACCTCTTTCATGAGCTGGTCGAAAGACGACACGGATGGGTGGCTTGTAGCTGATGGAGTTCGATCTCTAAACTTCTTGACTAGATAAGACAGTGTAAATCAGGATCCAAGGGGTAGGTAGCAAGACTCACAAGGCAAAATGACACAGCGCATCAACACGAGCAGCTCCTGTTCGCGCTTGAGGCAGGTGTTGTATGCGCTGATGACACCAGGGTCCTCCTCAAACGGAGTCCGTAGTTGAGCATCGACCTCTGGAAGGTTGGATCATGATAGCCCAAGGCCGGTTGGAGTACTCGAGAATGCGCGAATCCAAGTGAACTACTATGTCATTTGTAACATAAAGATAAAGTTACTTCGATCTCCGTCTAAGTGGAGCCTTGTCTCTCCTCCATCATGCTACATCGATTTCCTCCAGAGATCACTTTACAAATAATATCAAGTCTTCCGCTAAATTCTCTGTGCTCTATCACTCTCGTATCACGCGACTGGAATGCCCTCATCACAGTCAACGAGCCAGCCGTTTACAGAAATGCCGCACTCCGCCACCGTTTCATCGACAAGGACCAGCTTGTCAATGGCGCCGATTCAATTATTAAAGACTGGAAAACCTATTGTCAGCAACCATTTCACATGTCGGACGGCAATGATCACTCATCGCCCCATCTCCAGGTGAGAGACAGTTGGACATCGAGCGGGGATGGCGCGGTAAAGGACTCCCCGTCGTTCGAGAACTGGAAGCGACAGGACCCTGGGTACATCGCTTCAAGGTCGATTATGAATTCGATTTCGTCATAACCACTTGCCAGACTGGCGGCCTGTTCGTGTGCGATATCAAAACGGATCGCATCTTGTGGGCTCTTCCTCCGGTCAAGCTTCGTACACTCTCAGAATCCAAACATCTGATTCTGTATTCATTTTCAGTCGCATGCCAGACCCTATGTTCATGTGGAGTACGACCGGGGTTACATTGTTTTCAATCGATACGACAATTGCAAGGAGGTTTGGCGACATACAATCGACATAGGTGGTGATCAGGTTTCGGAAGCATGTCCTCCAGACGAAGAGATGCTGGATATATCTGCGCGAGCCGCCATGAGGTTCAACCAAACAGGTAATCGTCGAGGACATTTCACAGCCTGGTCACTTTTGCGTATGCCCGAGGAATGTCGCCTGTTCCGCGTCTCGTACCCAAACCTGCTCGCCGTGGCCAAGAATAGTGCCTACTCTTGGGACATTCCAACGATGCGGTTGATGTCAGTCGTTCATGGCCTGCAGCGACGACAACAGGGTTTCAGGTTAGGCAGCCCTAGTTATGCCGAGGTTAACGACCTATATGCGTTCGTCTGTGGCGAAGGCGGATTGGGAATCTTTGCGAAGAAAGGCGGGGAACTACTTTATCAACTACCTTCGAAGGAGCTGTCTGGTGCAGTATGGGATGTTCGGCCACGCTCCCGTAGTTTACCCGCCCCCGTGCAGGCCCAGACACTCCGGCATAATAAACAGGCTTCTCATTCATTGCACGGAAAATTCATGGCTTGTACGTGCTTTTCGATCAAGCCTCCAGATTTAATGATCGATGTGTGATTTTCAGGTCACGTCTCGGCATCGGGCAAGGACCTTGCCATACTTACAATAAACAGCAGGGTGGTCCTACTTCCTAATTTCCAGCGCCTATTCGCCAAGTCCAAGAGTGTCCGCGCACAAGAAATCGCCATCATCCTCAATTTCCAACCAACAAAGAACGAGGTGAATACCTCGTGCTATCTAGCCGTAGGCAGTAGAAACGGAAAACTAGCCGCCGCCATGGTACGTGTCCACGCCTCCCCCGAGACGACAACTCAACTCCACTCTAAACGATGACAGAAGGAGGGCATCTATGTCATCTCGCCCGACTTTGATTTCAACCGCTTGACGGCAGACCAGCCACCTCAACCCGGTGTGTCCGTCTGTCGGGTGTCCCAGTTCGACAAGGAGGATTTGCTCTCGTTCACTTCCTGTTTGCAGATCACACACGACGGAGTATATGTGACGTACAAATCTTCATGGGAGCAATTACCTGCAGAAACGTACGCGGTACATGCCGTGCGTTTTTAGTTGAGCATCTTTTTCTTTCCCTCGTGCTCGTTTTGTTCTCGCGAAATGTGGAAAGAAGCATTCAATGCATTATTTTGGGGTATTGGTTTTCTGCCTTGGACCTTGGGTGTTCGTGTGAGCAAGGATGTTGTCCGCCTGATGCTAAGGACGATGCACGCCGAAAGATGGTCTGAAGCGTTGTCGGAGGCGGGTGCAACCAAAGCTTTTCGTAGACGGCCCTGATGAGGCGATCATCGATACCCATCTGTGCTGACAAGTAGCTGATCGATCAATCATCTCCCTTTTGATTTCACCATACAAACGCCCTGTAACGGACTCGATACGACGATGCATACACATAGCTTTTCGAACACGAGGGGTTCAACTAGTCCTGCATCCTAATCTTGAACAACTGGTTGGCTTGCCCAGGTATCAAATCAGCAGCGTATACTTGCTGCTTATGATGAGATCATGATCATGGTCGAGAAAGACGAACTACCTTGTCCTCTCCTTCGGCAGGGGCAGTCCATACCCGCTCGCCGTGCTCTTTCGCCGCGATACTAGACAAATGAGATGATGCAACGGGTGAGCGAGAGTGTTTTTTCATGAAAAAAAAAAAAACGGCTCACATGTATGTATCGTTGTCGTCATTGTAGGGGATGGGGTACCACTCTTGGCTCCTTCGTCGCTCGCAAAGACCTTGCCATCGACGATCTTTGGGTACGGCTGCGAGTCTGAGCCCAAGTACAAGAGTTTGCCGCCAGTGATGCCTAGTCGTATCTTCCACGACTGAGGGGAAATAAGCCCCTGCGTCGTCCGGATAGAAAGGGGAATACCGTAGGGGAACTTTGGAGTTGAATCTTGAACGGCTCCTTGGGGTCGATGCCCACGATAGGTCCCCCCAGAAGAAGAGAGGAGATAGAATAAGACATTGGAAGTCTCGCTGAGAGGGGAGGGTGCTGGATGCGACGAGGATCTGTTCGTGAGTCAAATTTATGTATATATCTGTAGATTCCGCATGAAATCGACCTTTATCAATTACCCGATTAGAGGCACTGTATATCTCGGAGCCTGGAGTAGGCGCCATATGCACCCTTGCTGCACCCAGTTTGGGAGCGATGACCAGTATATTGGCCACTGATTTTATCAATATGAAGCAGTGAAAGTCCCATGGGAGAGATCCGAACCCAAATGATAATAGCTGCTCAACCACTCGTTCCAGGGTCATGAAGAGGAAAAAAAAGCACAACAAATAATGTGTTCAACACTCGTTTTGGAGGCAAATGTTTCAAGAAACACGCGTTCGCACTCCCGTTCCATCCTACCATCAATTCAGCGCTGATATTCCATCTCTACCCTCTCACCAGCTCTTCACCTCGCGTACGTAGCTCACCATACCCTTTACTCAACGCTCACGTTCCTACTGGACAACTTTCAGATCATTTACAGCGTACTGAGCGAGTCCAATGAGAACGTCAACTCATAGAAGCCGATGGTTGTGATGTCGATCTCCAAAATTCCGCAGGCGATACACCTCTCCATCTCACCGTCCAGATTCAGGATCAGGATGTCCGCCACGCGATCGTACGTACACTTGTTAACACTGCAGGTGCCGTGGATTCGTACGTATTGGTAACACCCCTTGATACCGCTTGATTATTCTCTTCAGTATCCGGTTGACTAACAAGGCCGGTCAGACACCAAAAGCCCTTGCGGAAATTTACTTCCCGTACGACGACGTGGTGATTACTCTGACGACCCCTACACAACCAATAAGTTCTTTTCTTGACGCGGACGATGTTGCAAGCGGTGAGTTACTGAGGCATTCAATGCTCTTTCTGTGTGCCAATATATATATGGTTGAAGATGTTGAAGGTGGATCGGGTCCTGAATGAATAGTTAGAAGACTTTATTTTGTGGATACTGCTCCGTCGAGCCTCCTGTCGCAACAACCATTAATCATTGGGGAAGAAGAACTTGAGGCTCAGCGCTGAGGATACCATGATTCCAGTACGTTACAATTCAGTAATCCCATTTCAAGCTTCCATTTTGGGATCAAGGATATTTTCTGAATTGATCGGTTGTCGTATAGACGCCTAACTTGATCGTAACGGCTGCGTCGCCTCGCTAGCCCCTCTTCGAATATCACTGCGGACGACGCGGCGTGATGGAGATGAGGGGTGGATGAGGTTGGCACGAGCGGGAGGAGAGAGGGGTCGGGCAAAAGTGCGGAGCGCTTTTCGGCCCCAGACAGAGCCAACCCGGGTGTGGCGTGAGCTGCGACCCCAAACAATAGGTGTCCGCCAACGACGCAGAGAAGCGCCCGAACCCCAGACACTACGAGGAGGCAGACGGAGACCCATGGTGGTGGGTCCGATGGCGCAGTGAAAGACGCCAACTGGGGAGGGAAGCAGTGGCCAGTGGGAGTGAGCGTCACTGGCCCAAGATGGCGCAGTGGTGAGATGTCACCGGCTGGGGAGGGGGCAGTGGCGGAATGGACGTCCGG
>JBBPKO010000691.1:0-14536 GCA_038089295.1 Xerocomus amazonicus
CTCACTCATACTTTGGCCCCCTCTCCATAGATCTCAATCATTAAGGCTTATCTAGGCCTAGTGTAGAGATCAGAGGTGTTTCAGATAGTGCTTGGTAGGTTGCTGCTTAGAGGATGGTCGTGGTACGAACGCAAGAGTCTCTATTAGAACTCCGAAGTGGAGTTCAAATTATCTACTATGTGTGTGTGAACTTCTACTTAATATAGCGTACGTTCAACAGCCTCCTAGTCAACTCCATCCACTAATGTGAGTACTAGTAGCATTCCTCAGTAGGCAATGCTACGCCTGCAACTTCAACACACTCTACTCAGCACTCAAAAAGAGGCTTTGCAATGCAGTATAGATTCAAAGTACCAAAACTAGAGTTACAAGACAACTATGCTACAGCTTATATATCTTAGAAGGCTATACTACATGAGGAGTCTGTAATGTAATGGAAATTAAAAGAATGTTCTATAATACTCTGTGACTGATAGGAATATGTGACAAGGTGAAATAGTAGGTAATGTGATTACAGAGAAGATAAAGAGAAGTCTTTCAGTATGCGACAGTGAAAATTTGACAAGATGTAGATAATGAACCTACAGAACAAATAGAATGTTGTCATACATGAGAGTCACTCTCTGAGTCTGTGTCTAAACGTCTAAAACTTCCGAGAAGGCTGTTATTTGGTGCTCAGGTAAGACTTTACTAGTTAGTAACTAAAAGAGTAGAGTAGCGTACAAAAGCAGCGTACAATGGTACCACTATTATTATATAAGCTCGTGGCTGTAGCCCCACCATCTACCACCATTATTCCAATAGTTACAAATGGGTGTATTAGCAAGAGAAAGTGAAATGACTAGGTAGATACCTTTAAATGAATGAATATCCTTGTAGTCCAGATAGCGTTCTGTAGCGTCCGTGATGCGTCCGCGATGTTCAACATGTGCAGGATGTCCACATATGTGTAAGCCCATTGGCATACACATCACGTGCACTCTGGTATATATCTCGCCGCACCGCGTAGATGTAGCATCGTCGCCCCTTGTCTTCACACCTCGTAGTCGCATACGGATCACGGTCAAGTTCTGTCTTGCCCAATCCCTCAGTGTTCCCACCATTAGCCACGGTGGGCTTTCAATATGGTAAGTTGCGGCTCGGGCTGTCCCTCTAGCAATGATGTGCGGTCGCCCTCTACTTGTCGTGTTCGCGCGGTTTTTCTTGTGTTCACTCCGGTGCCACCTTTAGTTGATTTACAATATGTTTAACTGCTGCAACCCGCCCGATTCAGCCTAGACGCGGCCATCCACCTCGGTGAGGCCTTCGAGCCCTGACCTTACTAACATTCATTTTGAGCTCGCCTCGACATCACGGTGGGCTTTGCCAATCTATAGGCCGCTTTTTGCGCTTCATTGACGGTGTGGGTGGCCCAGGTACGTGCGCTATTGGCCGTTCGTACTGCTCGCACCGACTCGCTTCACCTTCCGCTAGCGACCGCATTTCGAGTCGTCTCGACTCGCAGCGTGTGCCACTCGTTGCACCATCCATTAGTTCCGTCACTGTCACCATTCCCCTCGCGCACCCGATCGCGCTTGGCGTCTTCCAGTTCATTTAGGTTACCCAATCATCCGGTAGGGCTCGAGTCTGGTTCTGCATGTTCGTACTCGCGATGCGATCGTCTCCGCTGCATCCTGTGGCCCCCTAGATGCTATCTGCATCAATATGGCATGTTTGGCTGCCCTCGACACTTCCCGATTCGCTCGCTCGGCCGTCCTCAGCCATCTGGCCGTCTGGCTGACTATCCGGATGCGCCTTCTTTGGTAAGGGCACTTTTGTCGCTCCACGACCTCCAGATACATCCGCTCCAACACCGGTAATTGCGCCATGCACACTTCCATTCAGTCCCCTCGACCTATTCGGCCCCCCCTCAAGCTTGGCGCTCCAGGACTTCTCCCGTCGGTGCACAGTCTTGTCTGGCGAATCTGGTGGTGCTGGTGGTACGGGGGACATCCTTGGTACGTTTCCACCGTCGTCCGTGGTGTGCTAATTGTTTTCATCAGCTGCCCTACGCCTTTTATAAGTATGACTTATTCTTCATTGACTGTATCACATCTACAGTATAAGTCTTTAGGGGCCAGTCTTTGATATTCCCCACTTACGCTTTGTCGAGGCCGGTCTAGTACTCAGTTATTCCAACACTGGAGCGTGGAGGTGGGCCAGGCTGGCACCATCAGCACTGTCTATCCTGTAGGAGAATGTATCCCTGACACTGACTTATTCACTGAGTTCACCGAACTTGCTGGCTGCTCCTATAACCTGGCGAACCTGGATATGACATTGGAGAGTTTTTAGTGTTCATGCAACATGCCCAGTGCATCAAGACTGGTGGATTGTGGGAAAAACAGGTCTCAATCGGGTAGCGCGTGGCTAGATATCTCAGTCGTGCGCGTGATGCAACGGACCAATAGTATTCACCTAGATAGTTAATCTACATACGAGTAAGCAACAAGTAAATGGTATGAAAGTCAGTAACTCACTTCAGTCGTGTGTGTGATGCAACGGACTGAGGTGTTCGAGTGCAAACGATCTCACTTAAATACTGTAGAACAGTACACTACTAAAAGGATATAGCAGGAGCTGGCTATCTCTGCATACTCGGCACAACACTGGAATACGAATAAAATAACATACGCGAGAATGCTACGAATGTCGTCCATACAATATGACGTCGATGCGTGATAGTGGCGCTTTCGTCCGCTCACACTCCGGTAGTAACTCTGTTCCAAAGCCGGTCATGGTTGTGCATGCGCTTGGAATTCCAACATGGATTGGGATATATTTCTGGTTATCGAGGTGAATCTAATAAGCTATACAAGCTGTATGGTGTTGCTAAGATTTATTGTCAGGCAGCTCTTGTCTTTTAATGGATCCCCAGATCCTAACTCATCCCTCTGTTTGCAAAGGTATGTGGGTTCAAGCTGGAAGGATTCAAATCTTCAGGTGAGAACACACTACTTAGGTACATTAATTTCTGTATGGGTTCATGGGGTCTTGGATCCAAATAAAACCTAATTCAGAAATTTGAAGCCTAGTTTGACAGATTTCATGGCAAGTATGGTCGTCACTTTCCATATGAGAAAATTTTTGGAACAAACAACTCTTGAACAAGTAGATGGTTTGCAGAGTTCACTGGGTCACTCTTGGCCAATAAAACACTACCATTCAAACATGCCATACTAACATTTATGTAACATTGACCGGCGGTAGGTAGTCATACAAAAAAAAGTCGAGGGCATTTTTCCTGTCGGACAGGACACAGAAACGAGCTTTCTTGACTCTACCAATTGGTGCGGCGGTGGCAATGAAATCAGAAATTAGTAAAATGGTCAAGAAGGAGTAGAAAATGAACAAAATCAGAATTTGAAACCACCAGCGAGACCCATCACGTTCTGAGGGTCTACCTCGGCGCGAATTGCCCGCAACTTTGGTAAGTTGGCGCCATACATGTCGACCAGTGGCGTGTCGAAAGTGGCATAGTTGGGGTAGATGGTATGAGTCGAGTTTTCCTGTCCATCGCCGAGGTTTTCGAGATAGGCAATATGTTCTTGTAGCACTTGTGTGCTTGTCCGTATCGCGTCATAAGCGATCTCGTCGACTTCAGATGACCACCATCCGAAGTAGAGACTGAGCGGGAGGAGTCCTTGCGCTCGGTCCGGGGGGTATGCCGATGGCGACGTGTTGTGTTCGAAAAGTGTCGGGAGAAAAGGTTGCGCGCTGTATGAAACCATGGACATAGATCCGCCGAGGCGTTCTCCCCAGTACTAGATTGGAAATTAATACCAATGGCACACGTCAGCATAAGCATTATATATGTGGCTCACCTGGGATTGATTCACAAGAGTCTCGAGGAGAGATTCAGAAATGCTCGTTGTAGACACTGTGGCGAAGGTCCCTCTAGGAGTGTATCGTAATCATGGTTATACCCTTCCGACGAGATACCAACTTACCGAGTTTTATCGTCATGGCCTTCTGGAGCAAGAGATTTCACGAACGCAGAAAAAGGTTGTACCGAAGGTTCTCCCTTACAGGGGATCGCCAAAAACTCGTCAAAGATTCCGACTGGTTTTCTTGGAGCGTCATAAAAGAACCACAAAACCCCAAACGGCTGAGTGGGAAGAATTATGTACTTTTTAAACGACCTTGTTTCAAACGGACTTACCTCCTCGCGATAATCGAATGACATTATTATCGCTGCCTTGGGATCATCGTTGTCTGCTGCAAAATTTGCAGTTGCCTTCATCACCCGGTCCAGGTATGATGCACTATAGATCAGTGTTCCACCCTACATTATGGGTTAGGGTATTTGCTAAACATTCTAAATCGAGGCGTCCTTACCCAAACGTGCGTCTGCGGATATGTCTTGAATGTGAATCTAGTCACAATACCCTATGGTTTATTAGCGAGGTGCCAATGCCGGAGACCGCACGTACAAAGTTATTTCCCCCTCCCTGCAAAGCAGTCAATGAATTTATAAGTTACGGTCAGTTCAACAACGTACTTTGAGAGCAAAAAACAAGTCAGGACTCGACGACTCCGTTACATTGATAGCTGTCCCATTAGGCATCACAAGCTCAAACGCGTGGACATTATCGATCGTTAAACCATATTGGTTGGTAAGCCACGAGTAACCTGTTGCTATCCTCAGTGTATCGCTGGGTCAGACAGGCCCTGACATACCTCCTCCGAGAGTATATCCTGCAATACCTACTCCAGGCAATCGTCCTCCGACGACATTCCTTTCGTAGGGCTCCAAAGCGGCAAACACCTCATCCCAGATCTGACCTGCTCCTACCTTGACAGTCTCCGTTGTGGGATCGTAAATAACCTCGGAGAACCGCGACATTGCAATCTGAACTCCTGGGCTTGACGAAAATCCTGGGTTGGTGGAGTGTCCACCACCCTTGACCTACATTGGACCGCGTTAATATGTATAACGGAAACTCGGTAGAAAACCAACCGCAAAAGGGGTTCGCTTCTGACCAAGAATATGTAGCTAAGTCAAAATCAGGTCGACAAAGGGACATGGTGGTAGGTACGCGTGCCTACCGCTACGCCGACATCTTCTTCCGTACCAGGCTCAAACGAGCATATGGAAAGTTGTGTCGAGGATGTTACCCAGTGACTGATGTCTTTTTCATACTCATGTGATCCTACAACAGATAATATAGCAGACGGTCAGCTCAACAATTCCGCGGGCGAAAACAACGAACCAGGGTAGTAGACTGCTGATGCAGACGAAATGACATTTGAGATTTCTTGACAAGTCTCACTGAATGATGACTGAGGAGTGGGAAACACTGTCTGTATAATACCACCAAGAATTGAATCGACCGCAAGGGTCAAGGACGCTATGGAACTGGAAGAGAGAACCATTGAGGCTGAGAAAGCCCGTCTTCTCACTTGGTAGTTTATAAGGTTTCTGAACTAATTCTGCCAGCATACCCGCCTGGTCTCGAAGCGAGTAAGTGGGGCATCAGTGAAACAACCGGAGCAAAATAATTAAGCGGCCGGTATAATTTTACACCCACTGACATATACGATAAATAATGGCACCGGTTGAGATGCTTGCATCGCCTGATCTCTTCTCTAGGCCAAGACATTATGATATTGTACATGATCATTGATTAGTTGCAACAATGATGGAAGCGAGCGGTGTGACTCCCGGACGTGTGGGAGAGGTAGGAACTGTTTTTGGGTTAGTGTACAGTACAATGTTATTTGAAGACGGAGGGGAGGCAGATCCGAGGGTTTGTGGCGTCACAAGTACACGGGAATTTCCCACACTGATTTTCTATTTCCTACGCACTGGTCGGGTTTTATGCCGTCACATTCCCACCGCGATCTTTCGATGCACACCACATTAATGGTATGGTCTGCATGCGCGAAGGTATCTCGTCGTCAGGTTATACCGTGAGATCGATGGAAAGTATCACAGTTAGGGTTATACGCCGCTGCTTCAGTTTGTAAAAGACATGAGTGTCCCTGCAGATCCAGAAGTGCTCGTCGGCGCGGAGTCGATCTGGTTACTACTAGACTAGGTACAATGATGAGGGGAAGATCCAATACAACAATATTGCTCGTAATGGATCAGAGCCATGACGATAACATACAACGGTGAACCTGTTACGAAATGGGCGCGGCGATTCGTAAATCGATCAAGCTTCCATCGGTGCTTACTCGGGCCTACACGGCTCGTGACTGTGTGCCGTGGTGTGCATACCTGAGCGCTGAGCCTCGTAAGCTGTGTGCATAGTACTCATCTTAAGTGCTGCACCAGCACAGCAGATGGTAGTGTCAATAATTGATCGATGACGCGGACGTTTGACAGACATCTCGTCGCTACAACCTATAATTCGTCCGGCGATAGCTAACAAATCATATCATGGGAGACGAAGAGGACGAGCCATGAAAGAGATTTTGGTCTGGCGAGAAACAATAAATCACCTTTATCATCAATGCTGCTCGGAGCTCCAGCCACGAATCCTTCTCGAGCGAGACCAGTCCCAAGAGCAGGACGTTGACGCTCAGACGACGTTCAAAGTAAATTGCAAGCCTATCGCAACACCGGTAATAGTTCCTGCTTAGTACAATCACCTCGATAATGGTGTCCTGCAGGAAGATGAAACAAGGGGACGTGAAGATTCCCAGGGCTTATACGCCGCACCTGAGAAACTAGCTCAGTAAACTCGTTATTCGCTTCGATCCCATAATTACGGTGATGGCGGCTGTGATGTGCGTCTCCATACATAAGTGCCACCGCCGTGTGAATAGTTCCAGGAAGTCTCAAGGATTTAAAGCTACCTCGAAAAAAACTGACCTGTTGTTCCACCATTTCATCTTCTAATTGATGGCGTACCATATACACGTTCACAAGCTCGTCGATGTACAACATTGAGGACTCAGCAACCCTGTAAAGAGATTCGCGGTTGTAAGCTTGACAACGGGTCAGGTACAAAGATCAATCAAAGCAGGACATCAAATGACGAGGGCTCTCGGACAGCAAATAACAGGCGCACCGGTATCTGCCGTCCTTTCGACCGAGTTATATTGCGCCAGGGAATTTTCAGTGCACCGGCAATAGAACTAATCGGCAACACACTGTTATCCAGCCGTAGGCAGCAACGACGTTCACGTTTAAGGAGTGAAAAAAGAAAGATGCTCACTATCGAGGTACAATATCAAGTTGTCGAGGTTCCTGCTGGTTGTTATCTTGTAGTAGCATTTTCCGATCGAAACAATACAAGTTGAGGCACCGTCAATGTCCCGGGTAGATTTCAGGAAAAGTGAAAGAATAGCACCTTATCTTTGAGCGCTCAAATTGGGACCTTCCACTTCACCGCCCGTTTTCCACGTGTTGTTCATCCACAAACACGGCACGAGGTACGAGATTATGCAACCAATGAGGGATGGGAATTTATCGACTCGTCACCTCAGGATCATCTGGTTTCCATTTCACGGATTAACACGAACTGCAGGATTATTTTTCCTGACAAAATTGCGCTCCGATCTCGCAAAGACTACGAGCGATCTCAGAAGGATTCAAAACAGGAGATGTTCAGTCGCACTAAACGCCACGTGGTCGCAACTGTAGTAACGATCTATGAGGCATGCACATACCTGGTGACCAATTCATCACTATGAGCGTGCTATTCGAGAACGCATTCAAAATCTGTGTTTCTTTCATTTTTGTTGCCTGATGAACGTTTGAACGATTAATATTAGCTTACATAATCACAACTCTTATTCAACATAGGTATTAGGCTATGTAAAATGGCACCGTTCAGAAGTACGCTTT
Source organism: Xerocomus amazonicus (assembly GCA_038089295.1). Taxonomy (NCBI): domain Eukaryota; kingdom Fungi; phylum Basidiomycota; class Agaricomycetes; order Boletales; family Boletaceae; genus Xerocomus; species Xerocomus amazonicus. Next base: position 7,838 of record JBBPKO010000691.1, read on the forward strand.
TTAGACACTTACCAACTTACAACCGTCTTCGTTGCGCGCAACGATGAGTAGTGAAAACGAACCATTACTTCGTAGCGAGGAGTCTGGTCAGCGTAATTCTGCGCACGGTGATGCAGAGTCTCTAGCTGCGCAACAACATTCCCGGACACTCCATATCCGTTCTGTTGTCTGGGCTGTCTTGGGCGTAGTCTTTATCGTCGGTGTCATATTTGCCCTTTTTGACCCCGGCCGTCTCAGAGATAACGGTTGGTCCGGAAAGCTGCCCAGGGATCCAGAGCTTGCAGCTCGGAGACTGCTCGATTCCGCTCCTGTCATCGTACGTCTTCGATTCCTCGATCTGTACCGTGGCTTACATCCTGTAGGATGGCCACATTGGTTAGTCTCGACCTCTCACTCATGAATGCTGTTTTATTCATCAACATCCCCAGACTTGCCAATCCTGGCGAGGATGGGCTGGAGAAACAATGTCTCTGGCATCCCGCTAGATTCCGATATGCCAATGCATGTCGATATCCCCCGACTCCGTCAAGGGAAAGTTGGCGGCTTTTTTTGGTATTTTTTTTCTCGACTAACTGGGACACACCGACTAAAATTTTGGCTGTAGGTCTGTATATGTGGGATGTCCTAAGGGTTCAGCCGAGGAAATGGATTTTTTAACAGCTACATGGAGAGTGCGGTACGCCTTTTCTACGACCTTAATGTTACACTTTAACTCGACACCATATTCTAGCGATACACTTGAACAAATTGATGTTGCCAAGGGTCTGATCGACAAGTATCCAGATGTGAGTCTCACTGTTATTCGTTTGTCCAATTGAGATTTACAGCGTCTTAGACATTTAGCCTTGCGCTTACTTCAGAGGACATCAAGCAAGCAGTCTCGCAGCGAAAGATAGCCAGTTTACTCGGAGTCGAGGGGTCTGTTTCTTTTTATTCCGTCTCCTTTCAAACTCGCTTACATCTTTTACAGAGGACACCAATTGGGAAATTCTATCTCGGTTCTCCGACAGTATTATGCGCTTGGCGCGCGATACGTGACCCTCACTCACACATGCCATAACGCATTCGCTGATTCGTGTGGTTATTTGACACAAATTGCCCCACTACACTACGGCCTGAGGTTCGAAATTATCCATTATGCTCATTGGTCCTCTGACTCGTCCTTATCTAGTGCATTTGGATTCAAGCTCATCGAAGAGATGAACCGGATTGGAATGATAGTCGATCTATCACACACGTCCGACATGACCGCGACACAGGCAATTTTGTACTCCAAGGCACCTGTCATCTGGTCTCATTCATCGGCCAGAGCTGTCCACGACGTAGCTCGCAACGTACCCGATGAAGTGCTCGGTCTTATTGGTACCGGAGAGGGCCAAAAAGACGGTGTCGTCATGGTATGCCTTACACGTATCGAACTCCCTTTGTTGTTCTGATGCCTCGGTAGGTCAATTTTGCAGCCGAACTTGTTGCGTCGGACGGTCAGGCAGACGTTCAAGCCGTAGCGGATCACGTCGAGCATATTGCGAAGGTCGCAGGAAAGAAACAGTGAGTCATTATTGATCTTGAAGTTTCCAGAAATAAACTCTACGCCTGCAGTGTTGGTATTGGTAGCGATTTTGACGGGATTTCGTCGACTCCCAATGGCCTAGAAGACGTGTCAAAGTACCCTGCCCTTGTAAGGTCCTCCTTTTAGCATGCCTCATAACCCTATTGACCATGACCAGGTCGCTGAACTTTATCAGCGGGGCTGGGACAAGTATGAACTTGCTGGCCTGACTGGGGGTAATTTGCTCCGTGTTTTCGCCGAGGTGGAGAACGTCGCGCTTGAGCTGCAAGCCGCTGGAACACCAGTTGTTTATGATATTTACGATAAGAGGAATGACTTTCCCATTTTGCGAAACGAATTTTGAGTACGACGTGTCGAAGCCTTTACATACATATTGTAGTAACGGGTGCAAAGTGCAAGAGATCATCATTCCGCGAAGCCAACGTGGCTCGTTACTCAAATCCATAAGTCAGTCAGTCCTTCAACAAATGGACTATTTGCGCAACCTTGGCTCGGCAGCCGTGTCGACTCTCGTCCAGAAGTCTGGCATCAATTTACCGTTTACGCTGGGCTCAAAGGTTGCCTCTTGCGAAACCTTCTGGGTCCTGTACGATGCCACGAAACGTGTACTGTCTCGTCCCAATTTCGTTGCGAGTTAACCTCACTAGCGGATAGGACGACGGAAGCCCGGTTTCAGTCTTTGAATACGATTTCCTGCACCCGCTCAACAAATCGACCATCCCACTCGCCAAGAATGCATTGCGCAAGCTACGCACTATCCGACATCCTGACGTGCTCAAGTTCATGGACGTCGTCGAATCGGAGAGCGCAATTCTCATCATGACGGAGCGTGTCCGACCACTGTCGGCCGTGTTGCAGGCTTGGGCATCCAAGGGCCAGCAGGAGCGTCATGATTGGCTGCTTTGGGGTCTACATCGGATATCCGTATGTCGTGGCTCCATTCTATGCTGTTCTGACTTGAAGATACCACTCTAGGTTGCGCTGGCGTTTATCAATGACTCTGTCGCATCGACCCACGGCAGCCTTCGACAGAACGCAATCTTCCTATCACCGTCTGGTGAATGGAAGCTCGGTGGTTTCGAGGTGTTGAGTAACCCCAAAGACGACAGTGCAGTTATCTATGTAAGTACGCCTCTGCCGGATCACGCTGGTAGTAATTCGTCCAGACAATGGGTGGCCTGTTACCAGGATCGATGAGCTACGCGCCTCCTGAGGTCAAAAAGAATGGCTGGTCCATACTGAAGGAGTGCGCACTTTTTTGACTCGTCCGTTCGCTCGACTGACCAATGCACAAGTGGCCCTCTCTCTGCTGCGGACAGCTATGCTCTCGGCTTACTCTTACATTCTGTTTTCAATCCTACTCATCCGCCATTGGAGACTGTAGAGCCCCCGCATCCACCCCCTCAATCTTCGTCCCGTGGCGCCATTCCTCTTTCCGTGTTTCCGTCTTTCAAGAAGTTGCTCAACCCAAATTCGAAGGGGCGCATGACACCGAAAACCTTTTTGGACAGCGGCATGGCAGAAACGGCCGGCGAAGGCTCTGGATTCTTTTGTAGCAATCGGTTGGTGAAGGTATCTGCGGGCCTCGATAACTTCAGTCTGGGCAGTGAAGCGGAGAAGGCCACACTTCTTCGGTAGGTGGATGTGATGCCGTTGTGCAGCGAGGTTTTCACAAGTTGAAAATGCAGCACGCTAAAAGAATCTGCGTCATCGTTCCCTCCCGAATTCGCTTCTTTTCGCATTCTCCCCTCCCTCCTGAATGCGCTGGAATATGGAGGCGCATCTGCCGCTACAATTGTTCCTTTAGTTTTACAGTTTGGGAAAAATGTTTCTTCGGACGAATACGTGAATGTGATTCTTGGCCCACTCATTAGACTCTTTACCAGCCCGGACCGAGGCACGCGGATGGCACTCCTTGACAATCTCTCCGAGTATGCAGACAAACTCGACAAGAAAGCTGTCGTGGATAGAATTTGGCCCAATCTCGTACGTGTGCTGCGGTTTTTGTCTCCGATGGTTCGTTTATTTGGTCCAGCAATCTGGATTTGCAGATACAGTTCCTGTCATCCGTGAAGCGACAGTACGCGCGATTGATCTGCTTTCACCAAAGGCGCGTTTCATATTTTATAACCGCTCGCACTTTCGACAAGGTCTAGGTTTACAGCTTAGTGACCGTATTCTCAACAATGAACTTCTGCGACATCTCGCCCGCCTTCAAAGCGACCCTGAGGCCTCCATAAGAACAAATACCTGCGTCCTAATCGGGCGGCTAGGGCCAACTCTAGGTTATAATACGAAGCAAAAGGTACTGGTTCCCGCATTCTCCAAAGCGCTCAAAGACCCTTTTGTACATGCGCGAGTGGCTGGGTTGATAGCGTTCACGGCGACGAGTGAATGTTTCAATATCGAAGACGTGGCTGCCAAGGTCATTCCGAACGTTGTAGGTGCCACGCTCGATAAAGAGAAGTGAGGAGTGTAAATCTTTGGAATATGTCGTGTTAATTGTTATCTAGAGTCGTACGGGATCAGGCGTTCAAAGCAACGGAATTGTTTATGAAGCGCTTAGAAACACATGCAGCATCAATGGTAAGACTCAGCATTCCCTCATTCTACTATGGCTCTCATTATGTAGCCCGAAACCGCATCGATTGAGGGCAACGGTACGGTTGTGGCGCCAACTATGCCGGGCGGTTTCACGCAAGCAAGCCTCGTCAATTCGGCCACGGGAGCTGCTGGAGCACTTGCTGGATGGGCAATATCCTCCATCGGCAGAAAGGTGAGTGCTTTGATATTGCTTTTCCCCCTTATCTCACAGGATCGTTCCATAGCTTGCTCCGGGTGACTTGCAGAGCACCATAGCCACCAACTCCGATATGCGCGCCTCGACACCGCCGATCAAGAACGGTGGCACAAATGCCGACATTCAGCCATGTACATCCCCCTCGACCGGATTTGCACAACCGAAAGGTCTACAGCTTGGGCGAAGCAAACCGAACATAAGGGCGGCTGCGGCCCAGCTTGCTGAACAAGTTGCTGCCCAAGAAAGTGGAATCAATAGCTGGGGCACGAACGATCTAATGGACGTAAATGCTGATGAGGGAGATTGGAGTACGTCACTGGCATATATCCTGATGTATTCGTTTCAATTGCGTTTTTCTTTAGGTGCTTTCGAAAGCGCGCCCACTGTTGTGGCGACGAGACATCTGTCGGCTGATTTTGGGTTTGGCGCTTCGCGGCCGAATTCCCCTAGGGGTGCGTCGATTCATAATTACTGTGGTGTCAAGTGTAAACTAGTCTTTTCGTTTAGTCGAAGATGAATGGGGCGCTGCGAGCACTTTCGCAAGCCCGTTACCATCGGCCACGTCGACTCTGTGGGGGTCGCCTCAACCACAACCACCTTGTGCATCGACGCCTCAACCTAGTAACCAGGCTCGAAAATCAAGTAGCTCGTATATAAAACAAAACAACATTTCTCCTACCCCTAGTTCCCATTCCACCCCCATGTTAGCATCGCCTCCTCTACCAACAAGTCCGGATCCAGTCCCCAAGTCAATGCTAGGTATGTCCAAAGAAGACAAGGCAAATGAAATAGCAAGAAGGAAAGAGGAGCGACGCCTTGTATGTCTCTCTCTTCGTTTGTCCGGCTGACTGACTGAAGCGACTGCAGCGGATCGAGAAGCTGAAGGATCAGAAAAAGAACGCCGCGTCTGCGACCAAGTCGTAGCGTTGTATAGAAGACGGATTTATATCGACTTAAGTATATCATACCCACCACACTTAGTTCGTATCTTTGCTGTACCCGGCCTTGAGGAGAATTGATAGCATGCTCCTGGTCATCAAACTAGGGAGAATTTTATTCGTAGAGAGATAAGAGATTACTAAGTAGAGTAGCAGATGATCCATCGAAGGCGAGGACCTTGGTATCCTCCCTCTCCCACTCCAGCTCGTCAAAATACTCGATGGCACCGGACATATGAGCGACATGAGCGCACACTGCATGAAGGGCGAGCAACCGGGAGTCTGGCAGGTGCTCCGATTCAGTTTGCGATCTAAACTCGATGGTCATGTTCGCTGTGATTTTTTGCAACCCATTCCTCGCATTTTGATAGCGGACTAGATCCTCGTTTCCCGCACGAAGCCCACATATTTTATAACAATTTTGCTACCTACATTGTCAGTTGGAGAGATTAATGAATCTACAAGCACACCTCAGAAGTTCCTTCAAACCATAGATCGAGGGAGCCAAATCTTCTACAAAGAGTGGGCTCCAAGGAGAGCAAATTCCAGATTTGGTGGACACCCCCCGGTTGTTTGAAAACATCAATAAGGCGCTTGAATCCCAAGGAGTCCAGTATTGTCATGGTGTTGACAGCATAGGATGCCTGGATGCCGGTTTAAAAGGGCTGATTACTGCGAAGAAAATCGCACCTTGTTCACAGCCGTGCCCGGACCATCATTGTCTGGGTCCGTCAAGGTGTCAATGCCCTGCAGAGCCGATCCACTCAAGATGTGACACGTCTGAACATCGGTACCAGCAAGACGATCACGTTTTTGAATGCGTTGCAGTTCTACGTTCTTTTCAACTGAACCTTCATCAACCATGCCTGAGACCATGCACCGGAAGCCGTCACGAGCGAGAGCCTGTTGAGCCGTGAAGGAACGGGTGAAATATGGAAGTTGACCAGTATTGATTTTGGATCTAGTCGCAGCCGCCAATGGCGAATTGGTATAATGGCCTCCTAAAGCGAGTCCCTTTGTTATTCTAGAGGGGTAGTTCGGGCTAACCCTAGGTCCCAGCACTGGCAAACGACGTTATGGCCATCCCGCGTTTACCGGTGTGCTCCCAGAGCCCTGGCTCCCGCTGAAGAAGGAACAGACGCTCGTTAACGGCCATCGCAGCGGCTTCCTACGGATCCCACTGAACTCGACCAATGGGATCGTGCTCAGCCTCCGCAATCGATTGTCGCGAAAGAAAGTACACCACCGCCCAGGGATCCCGGCTAATGAAGAGGGCAACGACATGGACGGATCGCACGAGGTACACCCCCTTGTCTCCGACGCACACGCGTCCAACCCGTGGGCGGACTTGGGGCCATCTAGCTCGCAGAGCCATCTTCACCGGCTGAGCT
>JBBPKO010000694.1:2324-13095 GCA_038089295.1 Xerocomus amazonicus
ACAATAATAGACTTTCTTTGAGAGTGTTAAGGTTGGAGATGGGCCCCATAAATCAGTATATACTTCATTGCCAAAGTTCTCACAGCATTTGGGCTCACAGATTTTTCCAATTGGTTTCCATATAGCCTTTCCATACTCGCATGCTTCGTATTGGCCCATAGTTGTGTAGTCTGGGTCCAAGGCTACACCTGTCACCATTCTTTTGGTAAGCATATCACAAATTGTTCTAGCACTGACATGAGATAGATGGGCATGGAGTTCTTCCATAGTGAGTAGTTCATCAGTGTGCATAGTGCCTGCAAATGGTGTCAGATATTTGTTTTGAGTATGGTATAGGCCATTTATAAGTGGGACTTCCCCAAGAGGAGTTTTCTTTGAATCAAAGATGTGACAGGAGTTATCATGGAATAGTGTAGTATACCTAGCATCTGTAAGTTGGCTTATTGAAACAAGAGTAACTTTCATTGATGGTGCATAGAGGACATTTTTCAATAAAATGTGTGATGTCTTTTTACCGTTGGGTAAGTGGATATAGAGATTTCCTTTTCCTGTAGCATTGAATGTTCGATTGTCTACTGAGTGAATAGGTTTAGGTGGGATTGTCTCAAAGTTGATAAAGTACTCACATGCAGATGATATATGCTGTGAAGCTCTGCTGTCATAGAGTTCTGTGCTCTTGGCTGTTGATGGTATATTGTCATGCATGAGAGTGGTATAGCTTAGAGACAATATGGAAGGGTTTGTGGCTGCAAGCCATACTCCATTGTGTTCATTTAATTCCTCTGCTGTGCTTGCCTTCACTGATGGTTTTCCTTTGACATTACTAGCTGGGGTTTGCAACTCAGTTTTTGGCTTCTTTCCTCATGGTTTCCAGCCTTTTGGCACTTGACTCACTTTGCCACTGCCCTCTTCCCAGCAATCTTTGTCCTAGTGCCTAGTCCATCTGCAGTTTCCACAGTCACCAGTATAGCACTTCTTTCCTTTCTTTTTATTTGTGTTGGCAGAAAGCACTACATCATTTGTTGACTTTGCCTTCCCTTTAGAATCTTGCATAAGTGTACAGTCATACTCCTGAATAATAACATCAAAGAGTCAGTTGACTGAGATCTGTATATTGTGGTAGATCGTGTTGGTGGAAATGGTCACAATCAAGATATTATATGAACAGGGTAGGGAGGCTAGGACTGTGTTGAAGAGGTCCACATCAGAGATTGGTTGTCCAATGCTAGCAAGTTCTTCATGTAGTGCAATGACTTTGTCAACATGGGCATGTGTGTCACCACCCTCTTTGAGTTTTAGCTCAATTAATTGTTGATGTAGTTCGACACCAATTGCAGAGGAACAGTTCTCAAATAGAGCCTTAAGAGTATCATAGTACTCTTTAGCTGTATCATGATGCATGACACGCATGTATAGCGAGTTGGGTAAGGTTGTTGCAATGGTATGGCATGCTAGAGCATCCTTGGCTTGCCATGCTTCTAAGTCCTTCTCATATTGTTCAACTTCTGCTATCTCCTCTGAGGTGGTTAGTATCCACATAGGTGACTTTCCATGTTTTGGATCTACTGGCTGTAGCTTTGTGCCATCAAGATAGCCATATAGTCCATGGGTTTTCAGTGCCATTTGAAGATGGGCCTTCCAAGAGGTCCATTCTTTTCCTGCAGGATTAAGTTTGGGAAGTTTAATTTCATCTGACTTGTAGAACATATTGAGAGGGCTGTAGAGGGTTTTTACTTCATCTGTTTAGGCTTTCAAGCCAGGGCTCATAACCTGTAGTATGTAGTAGGACTCAGTGAACTGGTGGTAAACAGTCACTATATCATTACCTATAGTATGCAGTAGGACTACAGGATATCAGTAAAGTGTAACATAAGTAAAGTAGTAACTTACCTCAGTGAACTGGTGGTAAACAGTCACTGAGGTGTTGTATGAAGTGGTATGACAACTATAGTACCAAGCAAGATTATATAATATACATAGCCACAGACTGTTTGTACTCAATATCAATGACTCCTACAAAAACAAGCTGGACTCGCCTGGTGGGAGACTCTAAATGAGTCCATGAAAGATCTTAGCTTCAGTCAATTGAGATCAGATGCTAGACTGTTCCTTTATCAAAGGAATGGGACCATTGTTGCCATTGTCTATATTGATGACACAATGTTCTGTAGACCTTCCAAAGCTATTGTTGATGAGATAAAGGGTTTATTCATGAAAAAGTGGGAATGTAGGGACTTAGGTCCCATTAAAGAATTTCTCCACATGCAGATCCGATGATCAGGCCATAGAATCCTAGTTGATCAATGCAATTATCTCCTGAAAGTTATAGATCACTGTGGAATGATAAATGCAAAAACTACACCCACTCCATTACCCAAAGGGTACTATCCTATCTCATACAAAGGAGAAGTGGACCCAGAAATTAGATCTACCTTTCAAATGGTGATTGGATCCCTTCTGTACCTAACTTTAGATACCAGACCAGATATAGCTTATGCTGTAACCGCTCTAGTGAAGCAGAGTGCCAACCCAAGTCAGAAGCACCTCGATAAGGCTAGATATATTTGCCAGTACCTCAATGGAATCAGGCATTACACCTTAATCTTTGATGGAGCTTCTGAAGCAGGATTAATTGGCCATGCTGATTCAGATTGGGGATCTGATCCTAATACCCATCGCTCTCAGACTGGTTGGGTTGTAAAGCTGGCAAATGCTGCTTTCTCCTGGAAAACCAAACAGCAGGAATGAGTAGCTTACTCCTCCACAGAAGTGGAGTATGTTTCCTTATCTGATTGTAGCAGACAATTGGTATGGATATGATCACTCTTGACGGAACTCAGATATGATCTAAAGCTGATTCCCCTCTGTGGAGATAACCAAGGTTCCATTTTTATGGCATCTAACCCTGTCACTGAAGTCCATTCAAAACATGTTGACATTAAGTGGCATGGGGTTCGTGACTTCATAAGAGATAAGTTAATAGAGTTATACTTTATTGAAGGATCCAAGAATCTGGCTGATATCATTACAAAGAACTTAGGCTGAGTCAAGTTCAAAAAGTTTAGATCGAAACTAGATCTCATACTCTATAATAGTCTGCCTACCTCATAGGCCATCTTTTACTATATGTTTTTCCTACATGTATACAAAACATGGGGGAGTGTTGAATGGAAATCCTATTTAGGTAGTTCACATTACATAATCATGTAGTATATAGTTCAAACACAGATATCTGAGTTCGAATAGACTCTTGTCCTCATACAATCACCATCAATGCTAGTTGCAATAGCTCTACTCCAACAATGTGAATACTAGCAGCACTCCTCAGGAGAATATACTATATGTCTCCACTTCAACACAATATATTCTCAACAGACAGTGCAACTCAACTCAACAATAGCAGCCAAACAGAAGAGATAATTGACATCCTAATCAGGAAATTGATCGACATGAGTGAAAACCTAACCCAGGGTCATAGCACACAAACTGTTGAACAATAATCCTATTTAGGTAGTTCACATTACATAATCATGTAGTATATAGTTGAGACTCAGTCGTCTGGGTTTCAATAGACTCTTGTCTTCAGACATCCACCATCAATGCTAGTTGCTACCAGCTTACTCAACCAATATGAGTACCAGCAGTATTCCTTAGAGGGTGTTACTACACTTTCCCTTCAACAGGTTATGAGCCCTGGTTAGCAAAGCAGTGATTGCTGGTGAGTTGAGTGAAAGCTCCTTGTCATTGCTGGTTACTTGCTAAGCTGCCAGGATCACCTAGATGCTATACTAGCACATGGAGAGTCTCCCAGGCTTGCTGACCCTCAGGTCATGCTTAGAGAGTGGGTGAATCCTTGCTGGGATTGCTATGTCAAGTCCTAACAGATAGACTGCTCCTGGCAAAGAGGAGGAACCTATTCATGTTTGTTTCTCCATTCTCACTTCAATGCTGACAAATGTTGTAGATTTCAAACATGTCCACTAAAGATATCACCATTGCAAAGCTCAACAGCTCCAACTTCGACAGTTGGTGGTCAATGATGGAACCCTACCTCTAGTCCACTGGGTGCATGTGGACAACATATGTCAACACCCCAGACACCCTCAAAAAGAAGTCCACCAAGGAGGAGTGTGACCACTACATTGCATTCCATAGGGCCAATGATGTCCTCATCGGCACCATGGTGTGCCATATGAATGAAAATATCCACACCCACTTCAAGAAGTGGCATCTCACTGACGAGATGATCTCAGTGCTCAAGGAGGAGTACAAATCCTCGTCCCTTGTCTCCACTTACTCCCTCTTCTGGGAGCTCACTAATATCACTGTCCCCACCTCTTCCCATCCCACTCTAGCCTTATTAAAGGTCACTTCCCTCTTCAGCCAGCTGGAAACAGCTGGTTACATCTTCCCGAGCAACATTCAAGCTATGATGCTCCTCACCAAGCTCCCTCACACCATGGAGGCCATAGCATAAATGATGGCAAATAACAAGGACACCAAAGGCATCTCAAAGGTGCCAATGGTGGAGGAGATCCACACTGCAGCAGTGCTCGCTTGGGAGCAGAAGTCCCTGAACAAGGGCAATAAGGGCCAATCAGCCAATAAGATCTCAGTGGTGAAGAAGAAGGGTGCCAAGCCCTCTTTCCAGTAGCAGCAGCAACAAGATGGTGAGCACAAGAAGTGCAACAGCTATGGAAAGGGCAAGGGTAAAGCCCAAGCAAACACCACCGCCTCCACCTCCTCTGATGTGACAGTCCAAGTGGCCTCTGTCACCTTCTTGTCTCAGACAATCATGTCCAGACCCTCTCCTGCCATAGACCCTCAGATTTTGGCTCATACCTCCGTCTATGCCTACCAAGGTGCAGAAGGGCCTGCCACTAATCCTTGGATCAAGAAGGCCTTCTCCCTTACTCATCAGATGGGTCTTTAACCCTCCTGTGAAACCGTCAGACACATGGATGTGCATGTGACTGCCGGCACTATGCCAGTAGTCCACCTCCCTCCATCAGCCCCTCTTTCCACAAGGATTGAGGAACTTCCACCCTCACCCCCACCTCTCACACAGGTATTGTACAATATATACAATGACTCTAAGTACAGTGAGGAGTTGGAAGAAGAGGCTCTGGCATCAAAGAAGAGGAAGCAGTCCCACTGCCACCAAATTGAACTGGCACCAGCTGCCTCATGGGAAGAGGAAGACCTCAATGACATCATTGACATATATGGGTCTGTCCCCTCCAAGGACTTCAACAAGGAGTTGGCCACCCTAGCCAGGCTTGATGTGGAGATGAACTCTACTGACGTTTTAATGTCATATGTAACGTCATTCATTGCAACCACCTCATCACTAATTGATTGCCATATCTATGCAGATCTTAGTAGTGTAGCTCTGGACAATGTAGATATAGTGAATGTATCTACCCCATTGCAATTGAGCTTGTCTCTCCCTTTCTATAAGTTGGATGAGTGTGTGTGTCCGAACATCGGCAAAGGTAAAGAATAATGCAAATGCAATCACCAAATTCCAGACAATGTCTGGTTACTTGATTTGGATGCTTCTATGCACTTTACCCCTGAGAGATCAGATTACGTAGAATACAAAGAACTCTCACACAAAAAGTGGATCCCCATATCTACCATTGCAGATATGATCTTCATAAAAGGTACAGGAAAAGTCCTGATACAATGGGAAGATTTGCATGGCAAAAGCCACATCCTACCACTCTATAATGTCAGACATATATCAAACAGTGGTGTCAGATTAGTCTCCATGGGTAGGCTTTTAGCTGAAGGAGCATGTGTCAAAGGCACTATCTATCAATTAAAGATGTTGTATGGTGATGGGAAGATCTTGGCCCCATTTATGTCAGATCCACATGCCTAATTTCTATATTTGATCGTTGCATTACCCCTTAAAGACAGACATAATGACTATATCTTTATTATTACCTATGATATCTTACACAAACGATTTGGCTATCTGGCTAAAGATGCTCTCTGTCAAATGAAGAAGCATACCCTCAGCTTCCCAGATGATGTAAAAATCCTGTCAGAGGTCCTAGTATGCCCTGGATGTATCAAAGGCAAAATGCCCAATTGGAGTTTCCCTCCTAATGAGTGCCACGCTACATGTGCCTTTGAGTTAATCCATTCAGATCTCAAAGTTTTTCCCCTTGATTCATATTGCAAATTCAAATACATGATTACCTTTTTGGATGATTATTTGTCCTTCTCTTGGGTAATGTTAATATGCACTAAGAATGAGGCATTGGCTTGTACCCACCACTTTCTTAAACTAGTAAACACCCAGTTTGAGACTAAGGTCAAGGGATGGATGTCAGATGCTGGGGGAGATTATAAATCCACTGCATTTGACCAAATGCTCAAGGAGCAGAGGATTATGATTTACTAATCTGCCTCTCATACTCCCATGCAAAATGGTAGAGCTGAACAACTTATGTGTACCATTTTGGAGAAATCAGAGTCACTGTGGCATGATGCCTGCACACCCGATAATTGGTGGGAATTCTCTTTCCTGCATGCCAACCACCTCTATAATCACACACCTATGCAGCATCTCAATGGCAGAACACTGTTTGAGCTTCTTCACAGACATCTTCCTGATGTTGGTCATCTCTGTGTTTGGGGATGTGTGGCTTATGTCCACATCCCTGCTGAGACCTGTGATAATAAGCTTGCTCCTCGAGCTGAGTTAATGCTTCATTTGGGTACTGCTCCCAGCATGACTTCCAATTATATCTTTATAAGAAAGTCCAATGTAATTTATACCTCCATGTATGCTGTCTTTGATAAATCACTCATGCCACAATGCAAGAGTAAGGATTATGCTCTGCATGCCCCACATTGGCCTGCTACCCGAGTAGAGCCGGAAGAGCACCCTATGTCGCCTCCCTCCTCAGATGACAATCGCCCAGATTGACCCACTCAAGCACCCTCCTCTCCTGTTCCTGTCCCTCGTACATCTAGCCTGGTCCCACAGGCTCTGGTGACACCCTCTAGGGCCTCTAGACCTGGACTGCCAGCTGTTCCTCCTGCCCCTCACTGCTCTCAGTGTGAACGTTGCATGTCTCATCAGCCCAACAATGTCTATGGTGATAAACATCCCATAGAATAGTAGAAGGACATGGATCGCCCTTTGCGATGGCATGACATTGTTGGAGAACCCAGACCATCATCCCATCCAGAACTGGGCCCATCAAACGTGCCTGGTAATGTTCCTGATCAACCCAGCAATCAAGATCTCCACCAGCTATGCCAGAAAGGGGGAGCCAGTTTATTCACACTTTTAATGTCAAAGGCAATTCCACATGGCAAGACTTCTGCAGAGTCTAAACCACATCACAAATGGACATATAGGGACATCTCCACACTACCAGCTGTAGCACAAGAGGAGTGGAAAGCCACATGTTGATGCAAGCTAGATATGCTCAAAGAGCAAAGAGTCTTCAAACTCATTGAACTGCCCAAAGGGTGGAAGGTCATAGATAACTGCTGGGTATTTGATGTAAAACCCGATGGTCGTAAACGTGCCTGTCTGGTGGCAAAGGGCTTCTCTCAGGTTGAAGGTATAGACTTTGACCAGATATTCTCTCCAGTTGTGCAGTTTGAGAGAGTCCAGCTTATGCTAGCACTCGCTGCCTTGGAAAACTGGTATATTGAGGCTCTTGATGTCCAAAGTGCTTACCTTTATGGGAAGCTTAATGAAGAGATCTACATGAGGCAACCACAAGGCTTCATAGTCCTTGGTAAGGAACACATGGTGCTTCAATTGTGCCATGCCCTATATGGGTTGAAACAAGCTGGACTTGCCTGGTGGGAAACTCTAAATGAGTCCATGAAAGATCTCAGCTTCAATCAATTGAGATCAGATACTGGACTATTTCTCTATCAGAGAAATGAGACCATCATTACAGTCATCTATGTAGATGACACAATGTTCTGTGGCCCCTCTAAAGCCATAGTTGATGAGATTAAGGGCTTATTCATGAAGAAGTGGGGATGTAGAGACTTAGGTCCCACTAAGGAATTTCTCCATATGCAAATCCAATGAACAGGATGCAGTATCTTAATTGATCAATGCAATTACCTCCTGAAAGTCATAGAACACTGTGGAATGATCAAGGCCAAAATAGCACCCACTCTATTGCCTGAAGGATATTATCCTCTCTCTCACAAAGGTGAAGTAGATCCACAAATTAGATCTACCTTCCAATTGGTGATCAGATCACTCTTGTATCTAACTTTGGATACTAGACTGGATATAGCATATGCTGTAACCACCCTGGCCAAGCAAAGTGCCAACCCTAATCAGGAACATCTCGATAAGGCTAGATATATTTGCCAGTACCTTAATGGAACCAGGCATTATGCCTTAATCTTTGATGGTGCTTCTCAAGTGGGTTTAATCGGCCATGCTGACTCAGACTGGAGATCTGATCCCAATACCCATTGCTCTCAGACTGGCTAGGTTGTAAAGCTGGCAAATGCTGCTTTCTCCTGGAAAACCAAACAATAGGAATGAGTAGCCTACTCCTCCACAGAAGTGGAGTATGTTTCCTTATCTGATTGTAGTAGACAGTTGGTATGGATACATTCTCTCTTGACAGAACTCGGCTATGAATTAAAACTGATCCCTCTCTGTGGAGATAATCAGGGCTCCATCTTTATGGCATCAAACCCTATCACCAAAGTCCACTCTAAACATGTGGATATTAAGTGGCACAGAGTCTGTAATTTCATAAGAGAGAAGTTGATCAAACTATTCTTTGTCAATGGATCTGAGAATCTGGCTGATATATTCACGAAGAACTTAGGCCATGTCAAGTTTGAGAAATTTAGATCTCGATTAGGTCTTGTCTTTTATGATAGTCCACCTATCTCATAGTTGCCATTTCGTACTATATGTTTTTTCACCCATTACAAAACATAGAGGAGTGTTAAATGATAATCCTATTTAGGTAGTTCACATTACATAACCATGTAGTATATAGTTGAGACTCAGTCGTCTGGGTTTCAATAGACTCTTGTCTTTAGACATCCACCATCAATGCTAGTCACTACCAGCTTACTCAACCAATGTGAGTACCAGCAGCATTTCTCAGAGGGTGTTACTATGCCTTCCCTTCAACACAAACATACCATCTACTTCTTCCCCTTCCTGAAGATCTGCCTGATGACCAAGTGGATCCAATGGTGCTGACCTGGTCTCACTGCCGAATTGAAGATGTCTTGGTATGCAAGATAATGCCCTTTCTTTGTCTTCACAATGAGTGCCTGTAAAGACCCTCCAAAGTGGAACATCCCAAGTTGGTCTCCAACCTTGATGAAATCAGGGTTATCCACCTCTCGTTTATTATAGGTAATCTCGCATGTAGACACCTCCACCATCTTGATGGCAATGAAGGCAACCAAGTCAATGGGGGAGTCAGAATCTGTGGGCTCGATGATGAACACAGCATGCATCACAGATGTGCTGAGCCAGGGTTTGTTACAAATTTTCTACTTTCCCCATTCTCATGTTGCTGTCCTCTCTGTTTCCCTCTGACTCTTTTCCTTTACTGTATGTTCCCCTTTTCACCCAACGAACGCTATTCCCTTTTAGGCAGATTGCTTATCTTGCCTCGTCCCCCTCATCTGATCCCCACTAAATTACTATCTCCCCATTTCCCCAGCAGATCATTATCACCCCACTGATTTCCTGAGATAACACTGATGATAGGATGGTCTATGCATCATGAGGAATAGTATAAATACCCAAGTACATGTAATTGTATCCCTAAGCTAGTTCTATGTAATCCAACATCGTTCTAGTCTTGTCCTCATCACTATAAGACACTTCATCTAAAAAGCTTTGAGTAGTATCTTTTCGACTCTGTTATGTTTCGAGTACCTTTAAGACAAAGAGTCGAAAAGATACTACTCAAAGCTTTTGGACAAAGTGTCTCACAGCAATGAGGACAAGACTAGAACAACATTGGATTACGTAGAACTAGCTTAAGGATACAATTACATGCGCTTGGGTATTTGTACTACTCCTCATAGTGCATGGACCATCCTATCGTAAGCGTTATCTAAGAAAATCAGTGGGGTGATAACAATCTGTTGGGGTAATGGGGAGATAGTAATCGAGTGGGGATCAGATAAGGGGGACAAGGCAAGATAAGTGATCTGTCTGAAAGGGAATAGTGTTCATTTGGGTGAAAAGGGGAACATATGGTAAAGAGAAGGAATCAGAGGGAGATGGAGAGGATGGCAACAAGAAAATGAGAAAAGTAGAAAGTTCATAACAAAAGGTCTACTTTTAGAACTAAGCCACCTGGCTTAGTACTTACCAGCCCATGACTCATCCTGCTCCTCATTATCCTCATTCGGGAGAGGGGTAGGTTCATACAACTCTTTGTCCAAATGCTTGCCCCATCGGTAATGCTCGACTGCTAGGCAAGGGTCTCCCCAGCAAATGTCTACGCACTCAGTACATTGTGGAATGGGACATGGGGCCGTTCCGTGGATGTAGTGACAGAAGGAACAGAGAGTGCTGCAAGAGGCGGTCCCGTGGGATAGATGACAGGTGGGGCATATGGCACCAGGGCAATTGGGGAGAGAGTGGGCAGGTGCTCAGTGGGTACAACTGGGGCACACATAGTTTTGACAATGAATACCTAGGTGAGAATCATACGTTCCACACCACCTACAAAAGGATTCCCATCCATTAGCTGGGGGATTGAGAGGGAGAAAAGGAGGGCTCCCT
>JBBPKO010000695.1:0-14486 GCA_038089295.1 Xerocomus amazonicus
AGATAGAGTGAAGGATGGATAAATGAGACAAAAATGGAGTGAGACACTTCCTTAATACTCTGTAGCTCAAGTCCAGGAGACTGAATGCCAACAAAAGTACAAATGGATTAGGCTGGAGTGTCTAGTACATGTTCCTACTTATTTGTATGATAGATCTACTGTACACAGACCTTGCTGTGGTTGGTGCTGCACATCCTAGTGTCTGGAGTGATCTAAATAAGTAGTTGGTAGCAGGTATAGCCAACTAAAGTAAGTATTATGAAGTGTTGAAGAAAGAGTGAAGAATGGTGAAGATAACTAAGTGTAGTATATGAAAGTGTACATTTTGGCAAAGTAAAGTAGTGGTGTTGCAACACTAGTAAGTTCAAGGGTGAGTTACCTAAGTGCCGTGCAAGCTCAGCAGCATCCAGCCACATGGCATGGTCATAACACCCAAGGGCTCCCAGATCTGGACTGCCTACTGTCCTACCTGCTCCTCACCGATCGCAGCAAGAATATCATGTGCCTCATTAGCCCAATAATGTCTATGGGGATCATCACCCTGTAGAGCAGCAGTGTGATGCGGATCACACTTCACAATGGCACAACATTGTTGGTAAACCCAGACCCTTGTCATGTCTGGTCCCAGGCCCATCAAACATGCCTGATGTGGTTCCTGATCAACCTGGTGATCAAGATCTCCACTGGCTATGCCAGGAAGGAGGAGCCGGTTTATTTGCACTATTAATGTCAAAGGCTATACCATGTGGCAAGACTTCTACAGAGTCTAAACCACATTGTGAATGGACATATAGAGACATTTCTACACTCCCAGCTGCAATACAAGAGGAATGAAAAGCCGCCTATTGATGCAAGCTAGATATGCTAAAAGAGTGACAAGTCTATAAACTTGTTGAACTTCCTAAAGGATGGAAGGTTATTGATAACTGCTGGGTATTTGATGTAAAATCTGATGGTCAAAAATATGCTCAATTGGTGGCAAAGGGCTTTTCCCAGGTCAAAGGAATAGACTTCAACCAAATTTTCTCTCTGGTTGTATGCTTTGAGACAGTCTGGCTTATGCTGACTCTTGTGGCACTGGAATCATGACACATTGAGGCTCTCGATGTTAGAAGCACTTACCTATATGGAAAGCTTAATGAAGAGATCTACATGAAGCAACCTCAAGGCTTTGTAGTCCCTGGCAAAGAACACATGGTGCTTCAATTGTGCCATGCCCTATATGGGTTAAAACAAGCTGGACTTGCCTGGTGGGAAACTCTAAATGAGTCCATGAAAGACCTCAGCTTCAACTGATTGAGATCAGATGCTAGACTATTCCTTTATCAAAGAGATGGGACCATAGTTGCCATCATCTATGTCAATGATGTAATGTTCTGTGGACCCTCTAAAGCCATTGTTGATGAGATAAAGAGTCTATTTATGGAAAAGTGGGAATGCAGAGACTTAGGTCCTGTTAAGGAATTCCTTCATATACAGATCCAACAATCAGGTCACAAAATCTTAATTGATCAATGTGATTATCTTCTAAAAGTTGTAGATTGCTGTGGAATGATAAATGCAAAAACTACACCCACTCCACTACCCAAAGGGTATTACCCAATCTCACACAAGGGACAAGTGGACCCAGAAATTAGATCTACCTTCCAAATGGTGATCAGATCTCTTTTGTATCTTACATTAGGTACTAGACCAGATATAGTCTATGCTGTAACTGCCTTAGCAAAGCAAAGTGCCAATCCAAGCCAAGAGTATCTCAATAAGGCCAGATATATCTGTTGGTACCTTAATAGAACCAGGCATTACACCTTAATCTTTGATGGAGCTTCAAAGGCAGGATTAATTGGCCATGCTGACTTAGATTAGGGATCTGATCTCAATACCCATCACTCTCAGACTGGTTGGGTTGTGAAGCTGGCAAATGCTGCTTTCTCCTGGAAAACCAAACAACAGGAACAAGTAGCCTACTCCTCTATAGAAGTGGAGTACATTTCCTTGTCTGATTGTAGCAGACAGTTGGTATGGATATGATCACTCTTGATGGAACTTGGATATTCCCCTCTGTGGAGATATCCAAGGTTCCATCTTTATGGCATCTAACCCTGTTACTGAAGTCCATTCCAAACATGTTGACATTAAGTGGCATGGAGTTCGTGGCTTCATAAGGGATAAGTTAATAGAGTTATACTTTATTGAAGGATCTGAGAATCTGGCTGATATCTTTACAAAGAATCTAGGCCAAGTCAAGTTTGAGAAATTTAGATCAAAACTAGGTCTCATATTCTATAACAGTCCACCTACCTTATAGGCCCTTTTTTACTATATGTTTTTCCTACATGTATACAAAACATGGAGGAGTGTTGAATGGAAATCCTATTTAGATAGTTCACATTACATAATCATGTAGTATATAGTTCAAACTCAGACATCTGAGTTAGATTAGACTCTTGTCTTCATACAACCACCATCAATGCTAGTTGCACCAGCTTTACTCCAACAATGTGAGTACCAGCAGCATTCCTCAGTAGGCTATGCTATGCCTGCACTTCAACAGAGTAGTCAAACAACTTTATCAGGCCACTCTATTATGATGAAGCACCCCTCACCTCCCCTATATCATGACCTACTTAAAGACCTGCATTAAGTGTATCAAACTGGTGAATCTATGGATGTTGATGAATAGATGTGGATAGGAGGTATACTGGATGACAGTGAGCCAATGTCTGTGGTATAGAAGTTGGCACCCAAGGTTCCTCCTGAAACCTTTACTTTTGAAAGTGATGAATTGATCTTACTGAATGAACTTTGGTAGGGTATGTCTTCCAGCTGGCATCAAGTTATCAATGGTACATGGGATCTTTTTGAAGAACTGCAAGATGTTCTGAACTCAGGCAGCCCACTATTTGCCACACCTTTCTCTCCACTTGATACATCCTTGGATAAACATTCTATGCATGATATAGAGTCTGGTTTTGGTATTGAGCTTCCTGGTAATTTTTTTTTCTGAACAGCACACCTGTGTCAGTTAATATTTATTCAGATGATGAGTCTCAAGAAACTGCACAGACAACATTCATGAAGGCAAGATGTTACCTGATAACCCAACATATCCTTGGCTAACAAGAAAGGTAAGCCTGATTTTGTTGTGGTCATATGAATATTGCTGATCCTGTTGGTTTGCATTGGCATTTCCTTACTTTGCTACTATTTAGTTCTCCAAGACTCCCATTCTCTCAGATATAGCAGATAGCCATTCTCAACTAGGCCAAAGAACTTGGTGCACATCAGGTGCCATCTTTCTATTCACTATGGTCATATGATAAGGAGGTAAAAAAAATGATTGGTGATCCCAGACCAGATTGTATCACCCCTTGGCAATATTTTTTATATTAATGATATTGCAAAGACAATTGCAAAGGTGAGCATCTGTGATTGTTGAGCTAAAACCTATTGATTGACATCAGTATATAGGACTATGCAAATCTTCTCATCCGTCTTGCGATGCAAGACTTCCCAGAAGATGGTGCTAGGGGAACATCCCAGATATTTCATGGAGAGAAGATGCTACATGAATTACCATCTCCCTCTGCTTTTTGTGCTAATGGAGGTATATTCTTTACTAGTGAACTATTACAGATGTTGTCTGGTGGGTATTTTATACCTGAATGATTCTTCCTCTCCAGTCCTCTTCCCACTGCTTCCACTAAGATATCTAAGGGTCCTACTGAGTTGACACAGACCAAAACCAGAGAGGTCATTGCTCTTGGATGGTCTGCTGTACACACTGAGGTAAGTCAGCTGTCCAGAAAGTATGCATTGTTAACAGTTAATGGTCTTTAGGCCAGGTTTATTCTGAGTGATGTAAAGGAAATTGTACTGACCTTGGTGTTCAAGAGACTATTTGATGAGTTTCATTCATCAGAACTTGCATGTGGGCTAATGGAATCATCAAAAAAGCATGCCTCCTTGGAGCCAAACCCATAGCATAAGAAATTGGGTGGTCACATGGTTTATGCAGTCCCACTGATCATTTTCATGGATGATGTGTCCAGAAACATCTCAAAACAGTGGAACAAGCACTTTATGATATATATGTCAAATGCAAACCTGCCACATGAGATGTTAGAACAGGAATTTTTCATATGGTTTGTCACATCATCACCACATACATCCCCTATGGAATTGATGCATGCTATGAAACAATCAATATCATATGTCATCTACATGATAGCCAGTTGATTTCTCTTACCACCCATTGACTTAGGAAAGCATGTACTTTAGGGATGATTACCTAAGACTGTTAAAACAATAAGGAAATTCTGTTAGTTCCATATGTGCTCTTTCTCACTGGCAACAACCCCATTCAGGCAGAGAAGTGTAGCCAATCTGGTCTTGGCTTCAATCATTACTGTTGGACATGCCATATTGAGGGTACAAAAAAGTTCAAGGAATCTGATGTAGGTTATGACAGCCTATTCAAGGTTTGGTGAGTGTTCATTCTGTCACTCAGATCTAATTTGTATTGCTAGCTGGGCATTCCTCATATTCCATATGAGATGAAGCAAGAAATTATGGCACAGTTTAATATTGCACTATTGCCAGACACAGCAATGAAAGTTCAAGCATCAATGTTGAGCATGGGTGTCTGAGACTCATTGTCTCTAGGAATCCTGAATATGATTATAGACATGGGGAAACAGCTCCACAAACAAGGACCTGATAGTCCAACCATGCCAGAAAATAAAATCAAAGCTATACTGGAGAAGAGACTTGATGAACTTCTTGGGGGCCATAATTTGGAAGACATGGTAAATCCACTTCTGGGTATGGAAGGTATGTTCTTATAACTTTGGATCATCATACTTGTTAATTCTTGTGCTTAGGTATCAACATTCACAAGGATACTCCAATGGAGATTCTTCATACTATTTTACTTGGCATGGTTAAGTACTTCTGGGCACAAACTATTCATCTTATAGAAAAAGCAAAGCTACTTGACCTCTTTCAGAGCTATTTGGATTCTATTGAACATGATGCACTCAATGTGCCCAGTTTAATTCATGACTATATTTGCCATTACAGGGGTGCATTGATAGGAAAACATTTCAAGAGTCTCACACAAGTCATGCTGTTCATTATACATGACATGGTACCTCAGATGGTTGTAGATGGGTGGATGACAATTGGAGAGCTTGTTGTCCTTGTTTGGCATACAAAGATTGATGATCTTGAGGTTTACCTTGTCTGCCCCATTTTTGAATGTGTATTGTTCTAACTACGGACCAAATTTTGCTAGGTATGGCTCTCTCAGACAATTGAAGATTTTCTCAATGTGACAGCAATTTGTACCCTTAGCATCATCATCACCAAGCCGAAATTCCACTTTCTTGCCCACCTTCCAGCATATATCCACCAATTTGGGCCTGTAATTATCTTTTCCAGTGAGTGCTATGAGTCTTTCAATCACATTTTTTGACTGACATACATTCACAGTAGCCATCAAGGTCCAAGCCATGATACATGTCAAACATTTGGATGGTTTGACATCCTCAAGCATGTCATCACCAGAGGTTTCTGGTATGAAAGTAGACTACAGAAATGGGTTTGTACTGACTCATTTGTGTTGGATATCCTCTCTGATCATCCAGCACAAGCACACTTACTTGGCATCAACTTTGACAACATTGCAGACAATTTGAAGGCCATTGCAGGTAATAGGCATCATATCATGTATGTATACTTATAATATTCATCTTAGGAACAGGTCATATTGTCTGTGTGGCCTCCACAATCTAGAATAAAGGGATACTGCAACTCTCAGAAGCCATCTGATGGGGTTGTACTTAGTGTGCAAAAATTAAGACAGCTCCACCCATGCCAGCACATCAATCAAATCACAAGTATTTTCAAGGTGATTCATTCACAATGAAATTCAGAGATAAAGTCAAGCTAATGAGCTATGTCATATTTACTCACCATTTATCAAGCTCTGAATTTGCAATTGGCCATGTACTTGAAATCCTGATCAGTGATGCCCATGGTGGTACTGTTGTATATATCATTATTCAGCTATTTGAATTTGAGCCAACTCTACATGCCATACACCACATCCCAAAACTATGTTTAACCAATGAGAAGGTTGTTGTCCATTGTAAAGTAAGCTATCAATTAAGAGCCACATTCATGCAGTATTCTGACTTTTGAAGGACATTATATGTGCTGTCAATTTACAGCACAACTGTACAGACTCCAAGTGTGTGACACTTTTGTACCAGACTGTCCAGCAGGAAAGAGTCTCAACATCATGGATAAAAGCTATAATCCATCATGAGGATATGCCATATTATCTGCTTAACACATACTTAATCCATAATCATGCCTTCATCTCTGCCATCTTGCCCACACCATTATGAGAAACACCTTTGTGTGTTGCAGCTCAGGAAATTGAGAAGATTTGCAAAGATGTAGTCTAGCAAATCCAACAGAAAAAAAGTCAAACAGCATTGAGCCCCACTCTCACAGATGTATCTGCCTTCGACTATTAGACAAAGCCAAGGCAGAAGCAGACCAATGCTATCACCACAAGGCACCAGTCCAGCTTATGAGCTGACCCTGTGTAGTCAGCACCAGCCTCTCCACAAACCAACATTACAGCCATGAGACATCCACCCAACTTAAGAGCTGATTCTGTGCAGTCAGCACCAGCTCCCCCCAACCAACCTATCTGATCTATAGACAGCACTTGTTCAACCCCCAGTGGCCTCTGCTCTGACCAGCATGTCTAGTGGCAATGACTCATCCAACCACTCCTTCTACTCATATTATGACCTTAAGCCTCAAGGACTAATGGTTCTACACTGGCTGGACAATCTTACAGTATTCCACCAATACTGGCAAGATATAGAGTGAAGGATGGATAAATGAGATGAAATCAGAGTGAGACTTGTCCTTAATACTCTGTAGCTCAAGTCCAGGAGACTGAATGCCAATAAAAGTACAAATAGATTAGGCTAGAGTATCTAGTACATGTTCCTACTTATTTATATGATAGATCTACTGTGCACAGATCTTACTGCGGTTGGTGCTGTGCATCCTAATGTCTGGAGTGATCTAAATAAGTAGTTGGTACCAGGTGTAGCCAACTAAAGTCAAAGATTATGAAGTGTTGAAGAAAGAGTGAAGAATGGTGAAGAATGGTGAAGATAACTAAGTGTAGTGTATGAAAGTGTACATTTTGGCAAAATAAAGTACTGGTGTTATAACACTACCCCCCTTTTTATGGTAGGAGTCCCTACTGCCAAGTATCTATGAAGAGGTAACTTCAACTACTTTATCTACTCTAATTTCTACAGAGTCCTTTTTACACCATGGTCTCCACAATCTAGGGTAGGGCCTAGTAATGAGATAGTACAGTTGCCTAAGAGAAAATAATGGAAAAAAGAAAGAAGCAGAAAAGAAATCTAATATATATTTTATGTTAAAGGTATTTCCCATCCTGTACCAGTCCTCCACACTGCAGCTGTTGAGCTGTTGGTACCCCATGAGTGCCCTGCATTAGTCTGTATTTCAGGACCAAGAATTCCCACCTCTACTGGCACAACTCCCCACATTGGGCTCCACCCATGGTTGCTGGATAAATCTGGCTCAAATTGTGAGGGGTCCCTTGTGATAAGGGTGAAGCCCCTGGTAGATCTCCAGAAGTGAATGAAAGCAGGCCTTTGGTCTGTGATGGAATGCCAGGTGATGAATAGGAGGATGGTGGTGAGGCAGATGGTGGTGGTGGTTGTTATGATTTTTCTCTTTATTCTTCACCATTTCTCCATTTTCTATGCTGTTCCCCTTTACTCTTCTATACAGACACTATTTCCCTTTTAAGTGGATGACTCCATCCCACTTCATTTTCCTTACCTAATCCCTATATGATCACTATCTCCCCATTGTTATGATTTTTCTTCTTTCCTCTTCATTCTTCCTAATTATCTGTATGTTTCCCTTTCTATCTAACGGACACTATTCTTTTCCTAGGCAGATCTCTTATCTTGCCTCATGTCCTTATCTGATCCCCAACCAATTGCTATCTCCCCATTCTCCAGTAGATTGTCATTGCATCCCCACCGGATCGTTATCACCCCATTGATTTCCACTGATAATGCTTAGTCAGGATGGTCCATGTACCATGGGGAATAGTATAAATACCTTAGTGCATGTAACTGTATCTCTAAGCTAGTTCTATGCAATCCTATGTTGTTCTAGTCTTGTCCTCATCACTAAGAGACTTCATCCTCAAAGCCTTGAGTAGTATCTTTTCGACTTCGTCTTAAAGGTAGTTGAAGCATAACACCCATTCTCCAATAGATCGTTATCCCATCCCCAGTAGATCATTATTGCCTCATTGATTCCTACAATAACACTTAGTCAGGATGGTCCGTGCACCATGGGGAGTAGTATAAATACCTAGCGCATGTATCTGTAGCTCTAAGCTAGTTTTATGCAATCAAATGTCATTCTAGTCTTGTCCTCATTGTGAGATCTCCCTTTCGCCTTGAGTATAGTATCTTTTTGACTCTCGTCTTAAAGGTACTTCAAAGCATAACAAAAGAACTAGCTTCTTCCTTGTTGGCAGTTATCAAACACCAACGTTCCACCCACATATCATTCCCCTTCATCAAATAGTGACAACACCAAAGAATCTCCCTCTGAATCCTCCTCCCTTCTCTACAAATCACCTTCCCCATCACCCACCCTCCTTATCAAACCCCCTCCTCTCCTCCTTCCACCTCCTGTCACCATGGACAACACCATACCACCATCTTCTCATATGACCGAGCTGAAGGCCAGTCTACCCAGCAACTTTTCAGGAGAATCCCTTGATGCACCTCATTGGGGTATGGCTATGACGGCCTTCTTCACATTGAATCCTGACCTCTACAACACCAATGGCAAGAAGATGCTGGTGGCATTAAGCAAGATGATGAAGGGCCAAGGAACAGCCTTTACAGAGAAATGGTATTGTCAGATTGGAGATCCAGAATTCCCTGATGATGACAAGACCTATGAATATCTTATGGAAGATTTCGGAAAGACCTTCTTCCTCTTCAACTACAAGGATGTAGCACACTGAAAGATGCAAGATACCATCCAGAACCTGAGAGACAAAGATGGTTTCCAGAATTACATCACCAATTTCCAGTTACATGCTGCTTGCTCTGGGATTGTTGATCAGACCACCTTAATTGATGCCTTCACAGAAGGATTAGATCCTCACCTCTCCCAGATGATTCTCTCAATGGCCACTATCCCCAACATGCTCATTGGTTGGGTAGATGCCACAGTGAAGTTTCATGCTCAGCAGCAACATATTGCTGACCTTCGACAAGGAGAAAGTCTTGGAGTTTGATGATGGGACCCTAACGCAATGGACATGGATGCTATCACCCTCACCCTGGCAAACCACACAAAGCACATTCAAGAGAATTGTTGCTTTATCTGTCACAAGATTGAGTGTTGGACTAGGAAGCATTGAGGGGAACCACATACCACTCAACCTCGTCCTTTCATCTCTCAACCCACCAACTGCCCTCTACCCCCACTTCCAGCTCAACTGTCAAACATATGCACAACTGTCACTCCTCCTAAATTAGAACAATATCTCTCTTCCCTCATCAAAAAAGGGAACATGCCAGCAAATATTTGATCAATCTTACAAGCGGGTTATGAAGAAGAAAACCCAAATGTGTTAAATATAGCTAGATTAGCAGTTCAGGATTTTTGAAATGGAGGAAAGAATAGTTGACATCTTCCCCTCCCTCTATGGTAGCAGCAATGTACACTAGCACAAATGATGGAAATGCTATGCAAATTCCCCTCTCTTTCCATGCTACTACCAAGAAAGTCGACCTTTTTGCCCTCATAGATAGTGGAGCATCTGGAAACTTCATTGATGAAATGTATGCTCAATGTCTTTGTCTTCCCCTCTGACCTCTCTCCTCCCCCCTCCAAGTAAATAATGTGGATGGAACAAACAATGAAGGAGGCAAGATCTGATGGAAGGCTAGAGTCCATCTCTCATTTCAGGATGTTTTCTGGATGGAAGAATTACTTGTCACAAATTTGGGAAAGGAACATGTTATTCTAGGATTCCCCTGGTTACAACAAATGAATCCCACTAATGATTGGGCAGCAAAAACGCTCCGTCTACCACCTGACAACAAGGATGAACAACCACTGGTGCTTCAATTCCTCTCTGCTTCTCTGAATTCCAAAATCACATGGCAAATTGCCCAACAGGAGCAATTACAAAGGAATGCCAGCAAGGAACAGATAGCCAAGACCTCTATTGCAATGGATCTTGCTCAGCACATCAAAAAGGAAGATCCTACTCTCCTCTCTTTTATAGCAGAATATCATGATGTCTTCTCCAAGCCAAAGAATGGGATCCTACCCCCCTCTTGCCTCTTTAACCATGCCATTACCCTCTCTCCTGACTTTGTCCCAAAGGTGGCCAAGACCTATCAACTCAATCCCCAAGAAATGGTAGCATGTAAGATGTTCATCAATGAGAATCTCTGAACAGGACAGATAGTCCCATCCTCCTCCCCCCAAGCCTCTCCATTCTTCTTTGTTCCTAAGAAAACTGGAGACCTTCATCCCTGTCAGGACTACCGATACCTGAATGATCATACTATTAAAAATGCCTATCCTCTTCCTCTCATCCCCAAACTCATCAATAAACTCAGAGGGTCAACCATCTTCACAAAAATGGACATCTGTTGGGGATATAACAATGTGCTCATCAAATCTGAAGATTGATGGAAGGCAGCCTTTATCACTCCCTTTGGCCTATTCAAACCAACCATTATGTTCTTTGGGCTGTGTAACTCCCCTGCCACATTCCAAGTCCTAATGAATCACCTTTTCCATGATTATCTTGCACAGGGATGGCTAGTTGTTTATATAGATGACATTCTGATTCACTCTGCAGACCTCTCCCTTCACCATGATCATGCCTGTCTAATCCTAGACTGATTATGACAACGTTCCCTCTTCCTCAAGTTGTCCAAATGTGTTTTCAACATGTCCTCAGTCAAGTACCTTGGTCTCATTGTCACCCATAACAACATACATATGAACCTGGTCAAGGTCTCTACAATAATGGATTGGTCCCCTTTTATCTCAGTCAAGGGCATTCGTTCCTTCCTCAGTTTCTGCAATTTTTACCACAAGTTCATTTCTAGCTTCTCTTATCTTGCTGCCCCCTATACTCTCTCACCCACACCAACCATCCTTGGGATTGGACTGCTGCTTGCCAATCTGCCTTTGATGGACTCAAACACTTGTTCACCACTACCTCTGTCCTTCTCCTTCCTAATGTCACTGCTTCTTTCTTCATCATGATGGATGTCTCTCTCCTAGCCACTGGTGGCATTTTGATGCAAAAGATGTCAACAGAGACCTCCACCTCTATGCATACCTCTCCTACACATTATCTCCCACAGAGTGGAACTATGACATTTATGATTGAGAGCTTCTTGCTATCATCCACACCCTCACCAAATGGAAACATTACCTCTGGGGCACTGGCCTCTCCGTCACCATTTACACTGATCATAAGAACCTTTCCTATTTTAGACAACCTCATCATCTCTCTCGCTGACAAGCCTGTTGGATGCTCTTCTTGCAGGACTTTGACCTCCATTTCTCCATCTAACCTGGTTCTGCTATGGGTCCAGCTGATGCTCTCTCCCATTCCTCCTCTCCCAACCTCTCTTCTGACAATGCTGCCATTACCCTCCTTCCACCTGACCTTTTCATCAACCTCATTGATCTTGCCCTTCAACAGAAGATTGCTCTTTCCTCTCCATCTGATCCCCTTGTTCTCTCTACCCTTGAGTATATGCACGAGGGGTCCCCCTTCTTTCCATGGTCAGCTTTCCTTGACTGGTCTTTCTGTAATGGTCTTCTTTACTACCATTCTCATCTTTATATACCCCCCTTCTCTGTTACGAGTCTATCTCCTTGATATGGAAAGACGTCAATGTTGACCATCTTGGATACAACTTATCTATATCCCAGGATTGGAGGCCTTCCTAAGGGCATATTCCAAAGGGGATCTCAGAGGGTGTGTTCCAGGATGGAGGTCTTATGACAGGATCCAAGGGAACAGTAAAGGAGGATAGAATAGATAGTATAACCATGTAACAGTGAGAATATAGATGAGGGACATTCCCCTCAAGTATGGACATACTTATACTGTAGAGAATGGTACACAGACCAAGCTATGTATGTACATATATGGAACTGTCCATAACTGTGGGTCAAGGGTTTGTACAGGAACAGTCATCTGCAGAAGAGAAGCATACTGTATGACAAATAGGAAGATGGCCCAATGGGGAATAGGGCAGAGGGGTATCTCATGAGCTAAGGGTAATACTACATATGGACACAGAGCAAGGACTTACTAGTCCAGAACATGGAACATGAGGCACATGATAAGAGGGAAGCATGATAGTCCTGCTGTAAGGACTGCCAATCGGATAAGGAGAACAGCTAGGAGGGTATATGCGACGACCAGCAGGGTAGGATGGATGAAGGATAGGGTGTAGATGATGAACAATAGGGTGTAGATGATGAACAATAGATGGTAGAGCATACCGAGAATGACCACTCAGTGTAACACTAAGGAAAATTCTAACATTAGCTCTGTCTTTAGATTTCGAGCATCTACTCAACAAACTCTAAAACAAAAACAAAAACAATCCTATAAAAGACCCTGCTCTGAAAGTGAGAGCAGTGAGTCAATTTCGTTCTCATTGAATATGTCCATGACATCTTGGGAAGAGGGTGAGGAAGGGGTATTAAAGTTGTCTGGCCATAGTTGTTGCAGGTGGCAATAAAAGAACTGCTACATGAAAGAAGAGGTTTCTATGGAAGGGACAAGAGAAGGTCACCATGCGTGAGGGACAGAAAGCCAATGGGGTTGTTCAGGAATTTGACAATTGAACAGTAGACAGAAGTGGTCCATCCATTTAGCATCTAGGGCAAGGGGAGATTGAGCCCAGAAAACAGAAAGGCAACAGGGGCAGCTATAGACATGCCAGGTCTCACCTCAGTGATGGACTTTATTTAATGAAGAGAAGAAATCATAAGGATTGAGATCGTCAAGGGAAAATGGGAGGAATGTCAATAAGACAGGGGTGGAGATAACGGTTGAGGAGGGCAACTCAAGCATCAATGGTAGAGTTGGTGGGAAAGAACATTCTGGAGGTGATACCATCAAATGCGTAGAGTGTGTCCTTTATAAACCATCAAGAAGGGGAAAGAATCAAAGAAGAGGCAACCTGTGCCAAGCTTGAAAGAAGCCAAGGTGGTGTTCTGGAGTGGAGAAGATGGGGATCTTGAAAGAAGTCCGCTTGCCAAGGCGGAGGGCAGAAGTCCTGCATATCAGGAGTGCCAATGCTTCTTATCAGTGGAATCTGTCAGTATGGAGATAGAAGGAAGTTCAGAATTGCATGGGAAATACATAGAGCCAGAGTGTTATGCTTCAAGTACCTTTAAGATGGAGTCGAAAAGATACTACTCAAGGCTTTTGAGGACGAAGTCTCTTAGTGATGAGGACAAGACTAGAATGACGTTGGATTGCATAGAACTAGCTTAAGGATACTGGTACATGCGCTCAGGTATTTATACTACTCCCCATGGTGCACAGACCACTCTGACTAAGTGTTATCTATGGAAATCAATGGAGTGATAATGATCCGTTGGGGAATGGATAATGATCTACTGGGGAATGGGGAGATAGCAATCAACTGGGGTTCTGGTAAGGGGAAACGAGGCAAGATAAGAGATCTGCCTAGAAAAGAGATAGCATCCGGTGATAAGAAAGGAAACATACAGTAGAATCGAGAAGGCTAAGGAAAAATGGTAAGAGAAGAGGAAAAATCGTAACAAAAGGTCTGTCTTTAGAACTAAGCCACCTGGCTTAGTGTTTACCAGCCTAAGATTCATCCCATTCCTTATATTCGTCATGTGGGGGAGCAGGTTCAGCAGGTGTATACAATTCATCATTGAGCAGCTCACCCTGTCGATAGTGTTTGACTGCTGGGCAAGGATCTCCCCAGCAACTGTTGATGCATTCAGTGCATTGTGGATTGGGACAGGGGTCTGTTCCATGAGCACGATGGCAGAAGGAACAGAGGGTGCTACAGGGGGCAGTCCCATGAGAGAGATGACAAGTGGGACATACAGCACTGGGGTAATTGGGGAGAGAATGGCCAGGTGCACGATTGAAACACCTCT
Organism: Xerocomus amazonicus; assembly: GCA_038089295.1. Classification (NCBI taxonomy): domain Eukaryota; kingdom Fungi; phylum Basidiomycota; class Agaricomycetes; order Boletales; family Boletaceae; genus Xerocomus; species Xerocomus amazonicus. Next base: position 14,296 of record JBBPKO010000695.1, read on the forward strand.
AATCTCTATACCAAGCTTGATAAGCCTGATCTTTGAGATTTAAGGAGAGGGGGCCTTTAGATGATAAAAATGCGAAATGGAAAGGGGAGAACTGAGTCTATCTTGCTTAGCACCTCCTCTAGAGGGAGAACACCAAGAGAACTTGACTGGGGAATCCCCTGGTCAAGTTCTCTGGCCTTTATATACTATCT